>CM032628.1:26300701-26363201 GCA_019097785.1 Fraxinus excelsior | reverse complement strand
ATTCTATATATGTAGCAGGCTCCTCAGTAGAATCAATACTGTTAGCCACAACTAGAGGTGTCAATCCGGGTCGACTCTGGTCGGCTCGGCTCGTCAACATATGAGCCCGGTAACAGCCCGCGTGAAAAAAAACCCGCCTACTACGGGTTACGAGCCGATTACGGGTTGACCCACAATTTTGGACTATAATCCAGGCCCGCCCGTTGACTCATACGGGTCAAGTCCATGCGGGTCGCGGGTCACGGTTTGGCTCGTATAATTGTATAAATAAAATTATAAAAATATAGAATTTTTCATATATATAGCAATTTTTTTTTAAATGTAAGAATTATTTATATCAAGAAATGTTTACATAGAATTCAAATTTAATATTACATGAATTATTTATAACTTTGAAAAGTTAAATTGAACTTAAACAAATAACAACTAAATGTATTTCTAATTACTATTATCAAATATTTATAATATAAGTACATCCCAACTAGGTTGGTACCTACTTTTACTATAATTTATAGTTTAAGTACATCTCAATTAGGTTGGCACATACTTAATTATAATAGTTAATTTTTTTTTTATTTTTTTTTCACGGGTCACGATTAACCATGGCCCGTGAAAGTGCAACCCACGAAACTCGAGGGTCACACCTCCTTGACTCGTGAACCGTTCGCTCGGGTCACGGGTCGGCTCGTGGTCCCGGGTCGATCGGGCCGATTTTCATGGGTCTGGTTGGGCCGTCCGTCTTGACACATCTAGCCACAACCAATGCATAAGCTACCGAGTCCGTCTCGCCATACTTCTATGGAAGTAAAATTTCTCTATAAGATCTATCCTTTTATTATAGAATATTGTGGTGCTACTGCTGGCAGAGGCAATTAGGCAAAGTGTTACTCTCCTTCAGCTTTGAACTAGATTGATATGAAGCCTCTGTTTTCTCTTCTAAACTAATTTCCAACTCTACCTGAGTATTTTAATTTTGTTGCTCAGTTTTACCAAAATCTCTAATATACAAGTTTTACACTATTGCAACTTCATCAATCACTACATCTCTACTAACCGCCACTTTCCATGTTTCTAGACACCACAACTTATATCATTCACACTTGATTTATACCTAAAACATATGCACTTTCTAGTCCTTGGTTCCAACTTCCCATTATTCAATGCTCCCAATTAAAATCTAAAGCTATCTCAAGGCTATATGAATATTATCTTATGCTTACAAGTCCTGGTTGTTGTATATAAACTTTAAACAGAGTTATAGAAGGATTCGAGTGTTGAAAATGCGTTTAAAAGTAAAACAGGCCTGGGACAATTGACATTGGTGCTCGAATGCCAGGTGGACACCAAGCGGGTGTCGACTTCATCGCCTAAACAACAAGCTGGCGCTAAGCTAGCGCCGATTCTCTGCTTTGCAAGCTTGAGCGGGAGATATCACTTACTAACGGGAATGCACTGGGAGTTTCTCTTTGGTCCATAATTTGATCTATTCAAGACCTCTTTAACCAAAAACTCTAATACCCAATAGAAATTGGGTAACACTTCAACAATTTCACTCACATCTCCAGGTTCATAAGTTTGGCTAGCGGAAGGCTCTACCTACATCTTAGTTCCACTAACATCTCAATGTTCATAAATACTCTCTGCGACTCTTTTCACTTAAAAAGAGCATGTCATACTCAATTAAATGTTTACATCTCAACTAGTGACGATCATAAATACCTGGCGACAACCTATACCTTTCAACACTATCGAGATATCCCAAAAAAACATATTTTTGAGCTCTTGATTCTAGATTACCCACACTTTAATGAGACTATGCCGCATATCCAAAAATTCTCAAATAGGAGGAGTTTGGAACATTTTTAGACCACACCTCTTCAGGTGTTTTTCCCTCTAGTGCACTAAAACGAGTCTAGTTAACCACATATAATACGTCATCATAACTTTCCCTAAGAAGACTTTAGGGACACTAAGCTAACCATCATACACATAACTTTGTCCAAGAGAATTATATTGATCCTCTCAACAAAACTATTTTGCTGAGGGCTTATAAGGCACAGTTTTGGGTCTTCGAATACCAAATTTTTTTTTTTGGCAAAATTGAACAAATTCAATATTGCAAAATTTCAAACCATTATCAATTCTAATGATCTTAATTTTCTATAAGCGTTTTCCAAGTTTTAAACTTCTCAAAAGTTTCAAAAAATTGTTTTAAAAAATTAGACCTTTCTAGATAATCATTAATCAAGGATAGGAAATACTTACTTCCTTCTTGAGTGACAATGGATGAAGTAAGCCAAAGGTCTAGGTGTATATATGCAAGGATATTAGTATATTTATGTTTCCATGTGTTAAAGTGTAGCGTGTATTGTTTTCCTAAAGTGCAGTCCTCACGGAATGGAACCCTTAACATTAAGTCATTTCCAAACACACACTTTTTGTGAAGAATTTGAAGACATTTTTCACTCACATGGGCTAATCTCTTATGCTATTTTAAGGTGGCATCAGATTCGGCACTTGAGGCTTCAGCTGTGTGGTTAATTACTGCATCAGCCTTAGTGACATAGATCCCATTTCTCTTAATGCCCTTGAAAATGACAAGTGATCACTTTTAGCCTCTGGTTGACAACTATTTCTACAAAACACTATTTTTTTTTTTTATCAAATAGGAGCTTAATAAGCCATTTTAATCCTACATTGTGGACCTATGTCATCTAAATCCTCAATGAACATTCTCAAATTTTAAAGTTACTTTTCCAATTCCTTCAACCTTACAAGCTACATTGTTTTCTAAGAAACAAATGTACAGCTTGAATCCAAGATCTATTCTTGGACTCCGATCATTATTATCAGCAAAATTTGTAGCATTTAGATCGATACAAGGCTCTATGAAAACATAGACATCAATTGTGTTCGGTTCTTTAGGTTCCAAAATGTTTGCTTCATCTACTATTTTCTCTTTCAATCCATTCTTCTTCTTCTAACAGTATTTTATAAAGTGACATATTTTCTCACACGCATAGCATTTCTTATTTCTTGTCTTAGATTTTTATCTAGCCCTTCCCTTATTCTTTTTCTTATTATTGCTCTCTTGAATATTCTCAACTTCCTGATTTCCATTCTACCTATTCTTAGACCTTGCCTTTAAAACATATGCTCTTATAACTATTACCTTGTTTCTCAAATTTGATTATAAATTATTTGCTCTTTAAGGAATTAATGATAGTATCAAGTGCAAGGTTCCCAGACATAGTTTATGGTAGTCTGACATCCTTATAGGACTCTGAAATTTTATTAAGGAATACAATTGCTTTGTACTCCTTGAAAAACGCAAGTTTGATCCTAATAATACCTAGAGGGGGTGAATAGGTATTTAATGCGGAATTAAAAAAATTAATTAACATGCAACAAGTCACAAGTTAAGTATCTCTAGATGGTTAATCAAACAATCCAATTTATCCTATGTTGAATTACCACAGTTTGAATGTAATAAATAGTAAAACATAAAGCAATAAAAAATACAAGAATTGTTCACGGAGAAATCTAACTAGAAAAAACTTCGGGCACTTTGCCAGTCAATCCACTATAAACGATTCAACACTTACAGTCTACCAGATTAGACGACGACACGAATTATGTGATCTCCTGACTGCAATTCTGACAGCTCTCCTGAATTTTGTGTTCCCCTACATCAATTCAAGTTGCAATAACCAACGCTCTCCTGTATTGTAGGTTTTTGGTATTTGGTTGTAGGATTCAATGTTTTTCTGACCAAAACACTCAAGTAAGATGAAGGTGGAAAGAAGTAATCATTAGATCTCTCACAGATGAAGCTCTCTCAATTATCAACCTTAAGAATTTCGTTCGGACGTGTTCTGATATTTATAGATAGGTCAAGAAAACCATGGGCCAGAAAAAAGCATTTAAAACGCGAAAATAAAATTTTCCATATAAAGTTGTCGCTCGAGCGAGAAGTCAGCGACAGTCGAGCGATAGGATATTGCTCGAACGAAGGAGGGGTGACGGTCCAGCGACAGTGTTTCTGCTTTTGCAGCTCGAGCCATAACCTGACGATAGTCCAGTTAAATTCGCGCCATTTTCTCATTTGTTCCAAACTCGAAACCTTAGATCTGTTCAACTAACTTTTGATATATTTGCACATTACTCCTTGAACTTTCATCAACTATCAATTTATATCCTTTCGTCTACAGAATAGCTAATTACATAATTAACTAAAATCTAACAAACTCTCCATTTGACATTCTGTGACAAAACACTATGTTAGCCCAAGAATAATTAACCAAGAGGGGGGTAAATTAGTTTTTGAAACTTTTTCGACACTTAATCTCAAAACAATACAATATATAAGATATAAATACAAAGTGTAATACAAGTAAATATGCAAATATGATAACTTAATTTAAGTATGATATAACACAATGTAAATAACAATTTAAAGTAAAGTATAATAATGTAAAGATAGCAAATCAATTTAATGGGGTTCGATCCAATGCAATGATCTACGTCCCCGTTACCAAGATGTCTGTCACGAGCAATGCCAAATGCACTAAAGTAAATGGTAACTTACAAACAAGGAGTATCGATCCTTTTACAACGTTGAGCTTTTCGGGACCTTAATACGACCCACACTATTGAGCTTTACGGGACCTCAATATGACCCACATGGTGACTTACAACAAGGCGCACCAATCTTTATACAATGTTGATCTTTAAGGTACTTCAACACGACCCACAATTCAAATGAATTTTACAATTCAAATCTTCTCTTCTTAATGAATGATAAATTTAAAGTTGAGAACAAGAAAAGAAGAAGGCAAATACTTCAATAGATAGCAATGAATTTAGCTCAAGTGTTGATGTTGTAAACTTTGATAAAGAATAGATGATGAAATAGTTTGTATTGTTATCAAAGTTTTCAACCAATGATCTCTCTTAACAAATTAACACAAGTTAAGTATGATGAGAATTTACACTTCAATATAAGTGTTGGCAAATAAAAATTTTATCAAGAGTTTGAAAATAGATGAGATTGAAAAGTTTCTTTGCAAGATTGAATTTTTTATGAAATAGATAAAAACTAGTTTGGATCAATCAAGAAATTCTTTGTAAATGAGATTGAATATATAATCAATTAAGCTCAAATATTTTCAATAAATAACTCTCTTAATTTTCTCTCTAAAGTTGTTCAAATTGAATGTCAAGAGAGTTGGTATTTATATGTGAAAAACTGTCAAAATCTCTGCCGTACCGAACGCACCATACCGTCCGATAAATACCAGATGGTTACATATCCATTACTTTTTGTCAGAAAAATGACCGTCGGAGCCAAAATTTATCGTACCGGACTTCCGGTAAGCCAATTTTGGCTTGGAGTCCTCGTTTCTAATTTTTGTCAAATGTAGGTATTCGAGGGAAGTTTAAAAAATGTTTTCAAGGTATTTGTCATATTTAAAAATGTGTGTTTCAATTTTTACCTTTGAAAAACATATTATTTAAGTAAAACATTTTTTTCGTGATTTTTCGATTTGTAAAAACAAAAACTTGAGCTCGTCCGGATTCACTGCCAAGTATTGAAATGTTTTACATTTACATATAAAAGTCTAAGTACTTTATTTTGAATATCTTCACGTGCATGCTTGATTGTACTTCGACTTTTGTCTCGATTCTTGTTGAGGCATCTTTTTGTGAGTTTATTCAATATGATTCTTCATAGTCTCGTTTGGCCAATTTTGTTTCCACATCGAGCGTTGTATGCAAATAACTTGGCCTCGAACTTCATGTCTTCGATTTTATTCTTGTGCAATAATCATTATAGACAATCGAAGTCAATTTGTTATAAATAAACATAATTTGTTTGTGATAATCAAAACGAGACGTCAACCATAGGTCAATAATTTCTCCCTTTTTGATTATGACAAATACGATGATTTGCAATATACAAATTGAACAAATTGATAAGAGATATAAGTTGCATACACATATTCCAATCAAAATATTGATCTTATTTGTTATGATCAAAACATTAAGGATGGAATCAACCATAGGTCAACAATTTCCCCATTTTTGATTATGACAAACAAGATGATTTGTAATGTATAATTTAAACAAATAGATAAGGAATAAAGTTGCATACATAAATTCCCTCTATCGTTTTCACTTATATTCTCCCTATCATGCATAATCATCTAATCCATCTCCCTCCTTTTGGCATAAGCAAAAAGAAATACGAGAGGGAAGTCAATCATAGCATAAAAATGTAGGGACATCATATCGATAATGGAATATTATAAATTTATCATGCAATTTCATATTCCCCCTATCTTATACAAATCGATAATCATATGCTCAAAGCATATATCAAGGCACGCATAAATATGTATTCAAAACATATTGTATCAAGGCACGCATAATCATCTCTCTTCATTTTCCCTTGTTGACACAAGCCAAAAGATATAGCATTTAAGATCAAAAGATGATTATAAGAAACAATAAAAATTTCATTTTCAATGCTTTTCAAATTTATCTTACTTAAATTCTTCTTTTAGTATTAGCAAAATGATAGTACATATGAGAGGAAGATAAGATCAAAACTTTAAATCAACCATAGTAATATATTCTCCCTCAATTGATCACAAGATACCAAGTATATGCAAATTTAAAAATAGTCATCACTTTATGGTAAAATATTAATCAAGGTATAAGTGATGAAATGTCGAAAGTAAAATCATCCAAATAGAGTTTAAAATTTCCCTTTTTAACATTCCTCATTTCTTGCTCACTTCAATGGGAATGAGAATCAAGTTTTTGTTCATATCACATAGCATAATGTTCATTAAGATATCTAAGATTTATCTTATGGCACAAGTATATGATTCATGAGTATTGAATAGAAATTTTGCACATAATTACATACCAAGCATAATATCGAGTTTACTTGTAATTAAGTAGAGAAGAGATCGTACCTCGATATTTTGTTATGCTTATAGAAGTACCTAGATTATCTTTATCCATTTTGATTGATGAGCTCATTGCAATGTTCATTGATTTCAACTCTTCCATTTCAAACTAATTGAGCATGTACTATCCAATGTTCATTTGCTCTTCACTTTCTTTGGTACCTACAAAGATAATTCAATTTTTGTTCTTTGGTACCCATACAACTTTAGGTCCTTGATTGTTAGTGTTTATGGACTTTGGAATCCACTTGTATTTTCTTTCAATGTGAGACCTCTTTTTCATTGAACAATTAAGAGATACATGTCCATATTTGTTGCAAAAATTACATGTAACATTTGAAGTAGGAGAAGTTGAAGCTTTAACAAAGAAATTTTTAAGAGACTTTTGTTTCAAAAATGGTTTACATCCAATGCCTCTTTTGTCAAAAACACATTTCTGATTGTCAAGCATTAAATCAAAATTTTTCTTACCCTCGGTAAATTTGTAAGTGATTTTTGTCAAATCTTCAACTTTTTCTTTCAAAGAGATGTTTTCCTTAACTAATAAATCGTAATCACTATTCTCTTTTTGTTTATCCAAAACTTTCTCTAATTCATCTTTTAATAGGGAATTTTTCTTTTTAAGAATGGAGTGACTTAAGGCAAATTTTTCAAAATCTTCAAGCAATTCATCATAAGAAATAATTCATCATAAGAAATTTTTTCATTTGAACTTACCTCATCATCAATAGTCATACAACACATGTTGACAATTTCTTCTTGGCTATTTTTTCCATCATCGTCATCTTCATAGCTTTCATCATCTTCTTGCTCATCATCATTGCTTATGTTATTTGTTGTTCCTTCATCGTGAGTAATTTCTAAAGAATGTCAAATATCATAAGCCGAATCACATGTACTAATATGATTAAATTCATTTCTATCCAAAGCACAATAGAGTAAATTTTTGGCTCTAGCATTCAAAGATAATTTTCTTCTATCTTCTTCATCATATTCTTATCTAGGTTTTGTAATGATTTGGTCCGATTTTCTATCAACTTTGATAACCTTAGTGAACTTATGTGGACCAAATTCAATAACCTCCCAAACATTATAATCTATACATTGAATAAATATTGTCATCATAGTCTTTCAATAGTTATAATTAGTACCATCAAACAAAGGAGGACGATTAGTAGAATACCCCTCAAGATTTTGAAAAACATGGTTAGCCATTACTCAAGATTGTTAAATCTTTAAAAATGAGCACCTTGTTCTGATACCAATTGTTAGCCCAATAATAACTAACCAAGAGATGGTGAACTGGTTTTTGAAACTTTTTCTACACTTAATCTCAAAACAATACAATACACAAGATATGAATACAAAGTGTAATACAACAAGTAAATATGCAAATATGATAACTTAATTTAAGTATGATATAACGCAATGTAAATAGCAATTTAAAGTAAAATGCAGTAATGTAAAGATAGCAAACCAATTTAATTGGGTTCGATCCAATGCAATGATCTACGTCTCCATTACCAAGCTCTCCGTCACGAGCAAAACCAAATGCACTAAAGTAAATGATAACTTACAAACAAGGAGTACCGATCCTTTTACAATTTTGAGCTTCCCGGGACCTCAACACGACCCACACTATTGAGCTTTATGGGACCTCAATATTACCCACATGGTGACTTACAACAAGGCGCACCAATCCTTATACAATGTTGATCTTTAAGGGACTTCAACATAACCCACAATTCAAATGAATTTTACAATTGAAATCTTCTCTTCTTAATGAATGATAAATTCAAAGTTGAGAACAAAAAGAGAAGAAGGCAAACACTTCAATAAATAACAATGAATTTAGCTCAAATGTTGATGTTGTAAACTTTGATAAAGAATAGATGATGAAATAATTTGTATTATTATCAAAGTTTTCAACCAATGATCTCTCTTAACAAATTAACATAGATTAAGTATGATGAGAGATTTACACTTCAACAAAAATCACAATGTTTGGAAAACAGGATCAACAATAATCACAGTTCAAGCAGTTCAATTATAAGTGTCATTTGAGCAAATGTAACTCAAATAGTATATTATTCAGTTTTAAATCACAAGCGAAACTAAGACACAATATCAATGCAACCCAACATACCAAAAAGAAACATTGATACTGCTAAAACATCAAAAACTTAGTTTAGCAAAACTGAATCAAACAAATATGCATGTGTTCCCCCTAACTACAAACTCTCAATGTGTTTAAGTAGTAGGTAAATGTATATATGTCTCACCCCCAACGACCCCTAAAGACATGACACAAATGTAAAAATCAATGCAATGTATATCAAGTCAAATGTCAATATGTATCTATGTCTCTCCCCAACAACCCCTAAAAGATATATGCAAAAGATCAAACCAAGTTGAAAGTATAATATGTCTATACAGTATCTATGTCTCACCCCCAACGACCCCTAAAGGACATATGATAATGCATATCATCAGATAAGGGTTAGGCAAGATGATGTTTATAAAACAGCTTTCAAAATTCATCAAGGTCTGTATGAACTTAAGGTCATGCCTTTTGGAATGACCAATGCCCATGCTACCTTCGAATGTCTGATGAACGATGTGTTTAAAGAGCAGTTGAAAAGATATGTGCTAGTTTTTTTAATGATATACTAATATCTAGTGTAGATATGCCCAACCATTGTGAACATTTGGGGACTGTTATGCAGCTACTCAGGAAACATGAGTTGTATGCTAAGTTAAGTAAGTGTACTTCTGGACAAAAGAAGGTGGAATACCTAGGCAATGTGATTTATCAACAAGGGATATCAGCATATCCTAAAAAAGTATAAGCAATTCAATCATGGCTTGTGCCAAATAATATCAGACAACTAATGGGATTTCTTGGCGTGACTGGCTACTATAGAAAATTCATGAAAGGCTATGGGACATAGCTAAGCCCCTTACTGATTTGCTAAAGAAAGATAATTTTCTGTGGTCAGATACAGCAGAGGCAGCCGTTAATAATCTTAAACTAGCCATGAGTTCCACTCCAGTGCTAACCTTACCCAACTTTGAGCAACCTTTTATTGTGGAAATAGATGCTTGTTATGAAGACATTAGGGCAGTATTAATGCAGGATAGGAAACATCTGGCTTACATTAGTAAAGCCATTGGACCAAGAAGCTTGGGGATGTCAATATATGATAACGAACTCTTGGCCTTAGTTACTACAATGCTGAAATGGAGACATTACTCGGAAGGTCACGACTTCATCATTAAAACTGACCATCAATCCTTGAAGTTCTTGCTTGAACAGCGGATAACTACTCCACTGTAGCAAAAGTGGCTAACTAAATTAATTGGTTTAGATTATGAAATCCAGTACGAAAAGGGGATAAAGAATGTGGTAGCGGATGGGCTCTCTAGAAGGGTAGAAAATGATGAAAGGTGTGCTGCCATTACCCAGTTAATACCTTCGTGGATACGGGAGGTAATTTCTAGTTATAAGGGAGATGATTTTGCTGAAAAGAATATCCAAGTCTTACTTCTGGATCCAGTTGCAAACATGAAAAATCGGTATAAAAATGGGTTGATTAAGTACAAGGATAAGCTATATATTGGCAGTGGGAGAAATATCAGGAATAAATTGATTCAGGCTATACATGACTCAAAAGAAGGGGGCATCTGGAATACAGACGAGCATATTTAGAGCTAAACAACACTACTATTGGGCAAACATGACACAAGAAATAAAAAAAAAAGGTATTACAATGTAACATTTGCCAGAAATGTAAGGATGAACACTTACCATATCCAGGCTTGCTACAACCTCTACTCGGACCTCAACATTCATTAAGTCATATATCCGTGGACTTCATTGAGGGTTTGCCAAAATCTGAGGGAAAGGATGCCATATTAGTAGTAGTAGTAGTAGTAGACAAATTTACCAAGTACGACCACTTTCTCACCCTTTCTCATCCTTTTACAGCAAAGAAGGTGGCACAAATATTCCTAGATCATATTTATATACTCCATGGCATGCCTCAAAGTATTATTTGTGACAAGTACAAGATTTTTATTAGCATCTTTTGGCAAGAGCTACTTAAACTCATGGGAACTAATTTGTAGCTCAGTTCAGCATACCACCCACAGATAGTTGGCCAAACTGAAAGGTTAAATCATTGTATGGAGCTGTATCTCAAGTGCATGACACACCACAGACCTAAACCATGGGCTAAATGGATATCTTTAGCCGAGTGGTAGTATGATACCACTTTTCATTCAACCATCAAGAAACACCTTTTGAAGCTCTATATGGGATTCCACCACCACAGTTTGCTCTGGGACATTATCAGCAAACAAGTGTTGCTATGATGGAAGATGTTTTGCAGGAAAGGTATAAGATGGATCGACAATTAAAGGAGAACTTAGCACAAGCTAAAGCCATGATGAAGATGTACACTGATAGAAATAAAACAAAGAGAAATTTCCCAAGTAGGGGATTGGGCATATTTAAAGTTACATCCATATCAACATCGGATTAATCAGAAGCTCAGTCCTAGATACTATGGCCTTTATCAGATTGAAAAGAAGATTTGGAAGTGTAGCATATTGCCTAGCACTTCCCAGCCAAGCAAAAATTCACCCGGTGTTTCATGTATCATTACTTAAACAGAAGATAGGAAACAAAGAAGTGGTTGCGGAACAATTACCAACTGGAGTCTGGAGAGGAGGATGTAGAACAACCAGAGGAAGTGCTTCAAACCAGAATTTACAAAAAGAGAAATCGTGATGGAGCTTAGTGGCTAATCATTGTGGGTCTGGGTTGTTGGGCTTTCACTAAAGTTATTGGGCAATCAATTTCGACTAGGCCAAGCCCATTTCATCATTACCTTGTTGGATCGGACCTAGCGTCACAGCCTAACAAAATGTTTCACAAAAATTATATTTTTAGTAGTAGATTGGTTTATCAAACAATTTCCTATCCAGGTATGGATAAGGTGATATGCCTACAGAGTTGGCCTTATAATAGAGCTATTAGATTCAACCAAGTCGTTGACAATCAAAGCATGGAGTCAGCTGGCCAACAGTTTAAACACTATAGTAATCATTGATAAATCAATTGCTAGCCAACTAGGCAATGGCCAAGGACCTCAATGAATAGGCTCATTTAAGAAAAAAATCCTACCCTCAACTTGCCTCACATAAAAAATCATAAATTTTAGTTAGGGTTAGAGGAAAAGACATTGGTTTATTGAACTTATCTCTTCAATTTCGTCCAAGTGTCGTCGCCACGAAGGAGTTCAAAAAGGGAGAGACCATTGCCTCCACCAGAGAAGCCAAGAAGGAAGAAAATATGTGGTCAAAGATATTAAAATTTTGCCCCTAGTCCTCCCAGTTTGAATAACAATTCAATCATATCCTACCAGAATTTGAGCACCAATTGAATGGACTAGGAAGACAAATAAACCCACCTAGAATTATTTTCTCTCCTCTTACTTATGCTAGTATTTAGTCCAATTCTATGACATTGAAATTTGGAAAATTATAAAACACAACCCTTAAACTATTGAAATGATTAGTTTAGGGATTGTTGATCAAGTGTTGTGAGCTATTTAGATAGGTGTTGATTCCATGCTTGTTGAATATTTGCATGTAGTATTTTTTTTGGATTCATTCCCTAAATGGTCACTAAACTTTGCCTAAAGTTTTCATGAGGTCACTGAATTTCAGAGCTTCCCCTGCTAGTCACTAAACTCTTGAAATTGGGACCTCGTCCATTACCAAGTAAACGCTGCTTGTAAAGGTTGACAGATTTGATGATGTGTCTAATGGAATAGCTTACGTGGCACGTAATTGTAATTACTAGACGCCAAATCAAATAGTTGCATCCTACATGAAAAGTTGTTGTTTGCCAAGCATATTTTTCACCTAAAAAATTAATTCCAAAATTAGATTAACAAAATCCAAACCCTTCAATGATAACCTAGAAATGAAATCCCCAAATGTGGGTGAAAA
This sequence comes from Fraxinus excelsior, assembly GCA_019097785.1. Taxonomy (NCBI): domain Eukaryota; kingdom Viridiplantae; phylum Streptophyta; class Magnoliopsida; order Lamiales; family Oleaceae; genus Fraxinus; species Fraxinus excelsior. The sequence goes on along the minus strand of CM032628.1, from coordinate 26,350,206 downwards.
TTGATTGAAGTTTTGTGTTGACAATTTAGAAAAAGGATAAGAGGAGAATTTTGAAGCCTCGTCTTCAACATAGTTGGGAGAAAAACGTGTTTGGCAGAAACAACTTTCCACGTAGGATGCAACTATGTGATTTGGCATCCATAATTACAATGATGTGCCATGTAAGCCATTCCGTTAGACAAATAATCGAATTCATCAACTTTTGTAAGCGACATTTACTCAGTGATGGATGTGATCCAAGTTTGCAAAGTTCAGTGACTAACAAAGGAAGTTTTGAAGTTCAGTGACCCCATGAGAATTTTAGGCAAAGTTTAGCAACCATTTAGGAAATTAACCCATTGCTAACATGTGGAACCTAGGTAGTAACCATACACTAAGGGTTTGGTCCCAATTACCCATCTCAATATAAAGCATTGCCTAGCCATTGTACATAGGAAAAATTTACCTACATCGCAGTGTGAAGATAATCATGATTAATCAAAATATATTCCTTACCAATGTTTAGTAAATGTTTACCAAGAAAGAAGTCCGTCTGAGGTTTAGAGTAAAAACTAACTTTACCCGTCTCAATAGAAAGCATTGCACTAGCCATTGTACATAGGAAAAATTTACCTACATCGCAGTGTAAAGATAATCATGATTAATCAAAATCTATTCCTTACCAATGTTTAGTAAATGTCTACCAAGAAAGAAGTCCGTCTGCGGTTTAGAGTAAAAACTAACTTTGAAATCAAAAGAAAAGATTCCAAAACAAAGTAAGCAACATAATAATAACAAAAAAAAAAAAAAAAAAAACGGGGCTGAGACGGTAGTTAAATAACTATAAGCACAGTTTTTGTCAGACTAAGCCATAGACACGTAATTCAAAATCTAGATATCTAGTTTGATCATTTGTCTAGTTGAAGCTTGGAGGTTGAAACATTTAAATTTAGGAAGAATCATCATAAATCGAGATAGTTGCTTTCATTGGTGAAACCTCAATCAAATTTGAGTGAAAAAAGGAATGTGTATTGTGAAGTCAATTTTAGAATGAATAACACGAATTAAAGATTAAAAAAAAGAGTTGAGGTTGTGCATTCCAAGAAAGAGAAGTGAAATATTTGACTATTTAGGGTATGTGATATAATCGACTTAAAGATTTATTATGATTAGACTGATTGTGCACACACATCAATTGAATTTTGAATACGAGAAAATTAATTATGGTAGCATTACTTATGAACCTTTTATGAATTGACAAACAGTTTCAATAATTAACGCGAGTACATCATGTTATCTAATACATTAAGTTTTATTTTTGATTCCTTATTTATTGAGTGGATAGTCTTGCTCGGGACAAACAAGAGTTTTTTGTGGGTATTGAGAAGTGTATTTTATACATTTATCCGAGGCTTCTAAACTTGATCATTTGTTGCTAATTGAGCGGATATCTTCCTAATTTAGTTTAAATAAACTACTTGTAGGTAAAATCTAGACTTGGATGCATTTGAAGCAAAGAAAAGCAATTTGGAGTTTAATGGAGTTGATTTGGAGCAGCTGCGTATCAACCTGAATTGCATATGATCAATTAGAAGCATTAATGGAGCAATAGGATGAGGATATTCACAAGTTTCGAGAGTTAAATTTAATAATTGAAAAGTTTAAGGACTAAGTTATAAACTTACGTAACTTGCATGAGATCGATTTGAGATGATTGTGGAATCTCATTGAGAAATAGATTTGAGTCTCTGGATATATAGCTTCTGCTTTAGTCTCATTATCTAATTTTTTTTCTCAAAGATATTTTCAACAACATATTTTCTCAATAGAATAATTTTACACCCAAATCGAAAACACATTGTTTTCAAACCAAGTTTTATCACAATATTTCTCACTTTTTGAATGTGCTACACGAGAAATTGAATTAATCAATACTTTTCCATGAATTAATGGCTATTGTGAAAGGGCTTGAAATGACCCATGAGCTAGTGTGGATTATACAATTGTGAAGATTGAAAAAATAAAGTGAATATTACTTTGGGGGATTATTTAAACTGGCCTGTTGACTTAGCCTATTTGGGATTTTCGTAGAAAATTCTATTTTACCCTTAATGAAATAGGTTTCTTTATTGCAAGACATATCCTTCTATTTTAAAGTAGGTTTCTGATTTGTTCTGTATTTCTTATATTTTGATTTTTAAAATATAAATCCATTCTTTGATCTAATATATTAGCATAATCTGCTATTTTTTGTTCACACTCTCTTATAAGTTGTTTAATATATTCCTCAGATATTCCATCTGTATTTTCTAATTGGGATTTAATATTTTCTACTTTTTCAAATATTCTTTTTAACAAATCGTCTAATCCTTTAACTGTATATCCTGGCATGACTGGATATTATATAAATATCATCATAGTAATATAAACATCATGGTAGACAGTAATCCAAACATTATGAATAATCATAAACATTTATAATCCCTGCGATTCTCTAAGATCTTAAGAAATTCTTTCAAAATTTAACAAGAAATAGTAGTTCTACCTTAATTTTAATCTGGTTCTTTATTCTTATAATCGAGTGACCTTCAGGCTCTGAATGTGCAAATTGTTTCCTTCAACGGCCTCCTGCCTTAACGGAATCCTTGCTATTCAGCTTCTTGCCTTCACTGTATCGTTTCTAAGGACAAATCCCTAGACTTGGATTAAAGAAAAACTGTTTTTGCTGTTAAAATAAGAAAGAAATTTCTTATTTAGATCTATCAAGAATCTATGGGAATGAAAATTTAGAAACTCATTCTTCTATGTAAGAAATGGATTATTTATTGATATTTGGAATTGATACAAAGATTATATCAAAAGACAGAAATATTTTTGCAATCTCTAAGGCTCAAGTGTTTTTTCTCAACTCATTCTACCTCTATCTTAGCCCAAAGGCTTCTATTTATACTACTACATGAGGCTCGATTATTGGCCTCTTACATCATCCATTATCTCATACTCCACTAATGGAGTTCTATTATTACAACAGTTTCCCACTACATAATTGTAGCTCTATTATTTCTTCCAGCTGTCCACCTTTCTTTCACATCTTCGTTTCCTCTATTGTCTTCATATAGAGTTTGTCAAGATTCTCCATAGTGGCGGGGCCTCTTTTCATTTGGATAGCATGTGGGACACTCCCTCAACTGGCATGATTCTTGTATGGTTGATGGACTTCCATGGATTTGATGGATATCAAACTTTTGGATATATTCTTTTAAAATTGTAGACTTATCATTTCCATTATTTGTCATAAGTGTCCATCCTTCATATTGGCATAAGCATTGAAATTTTTTATCGTATAAATTTTTTGCCATGTTGTAGAGAACTTTCATCCCTAAGACTCTTCGGGATCTCATCCATGATCTGTTAATGTTTGGCAATGACTTTCTATTTTGGCCTACTTCAATTTGGAAATTTCGGCCTACATATCCGACTGTAATAATATGTTCTGCAGGATAATATATCCTTCCATCAATTTCTGGACTGATTGAGTAAAATTTAAGATATATTGGTCTTCCTTTGGCGAATTTTGAAACTTCTCCTCGGAAGATATCATCAAATTTCTCAATTTCTTTTAAATCTTTTCCTGAATAAATTAAATCCAAGAATCCATAGTCTGCCGCCATTTTAACCATGTTAGGGTCTCCATCGTTTGTAATGATCATTCTTGGGTAAACATGTTCTCCTGCGGAGATGAAATATGATTCATCATCTTGTAGTTCATAGACAAGTTTTGCAAAAGCTTTATATTCTTCTTCTCTTGGTGTTAAAGGGGTTTCATCATCTTCATCTGCTCTGATTTTGATCACCCTTGTATGTTTATCATCATTTTTTATTGTCACTTTTCGGGGACTTTCCATGATTGTATCTCTTTTTATTTGACTGGGTCCACCGCTGCTTCCACTTGGTGTACCTGTTTGTATTCCCTGTTTGGTATTTTGAGATTGTGCCAAAGCATCAATCCCTGTATTTTTGGTATTTGTAGACTCTAATTGTGCTTCAAGAGCATCAATTCGGTCTTTTAATTCATTGGTAACTTTGGTATGGGACGTACTGATCTCAAGTAATAATTTGACATTATAACTTAAGGTTTCAGCTAATGCCTCCATTCCAACTTTTATATCATCAGCTTCATCTTTGGCAAATGCTGCCGCAGATTTTATTTCTGATATCTCCTGCTTGATATTATCCATCTCCAAACTCGATATTCCTGCTTAAAAAATCAGCAAGATAATTGTTTATACCTTTAATATGAATAATATCGAAATTATAGAATGACAAATATGCTTGCCATCTGTGCAATCTCCTATATTGAGGCTCCATTGGCAACTTATTTTTAATTAATCCTGTAACATTAGAATTGTCAGTTTCAACAATAAACTTTTTAGATAATAGGAATAATGAAAACTTTTTTATTCCTCTAATAATTGCTAACAATTCTTTTTCATGAGTGGTATAATTTATTTCTGCTTGGTTAAAAGTTCCACTTGAATACCTGCAGATTTCATTTAAATATGTTTTTAATATGGCTGCCCAATATTTATCAGAAGCATCTGTATTAACAACCAAATTATCCTTTTCATCTGGCAATCTTAATTTTGGTAAATTTTTGCATTCTTCTTTTAATAATTTAACAGCTTCTGTATGTTCTTCACTCCATCCTTTAGTATTTGTTTTTCTAAGTAAGACTTGTATTTTATGTCTCTTTTTTGAAAGATTTTCAATAAATCATTCTGTATAATTTAGACATCCTAAGAACTTTTGTATTTGTTCTTTTGATTCTAATTTATTTGAAAAGCTTTCTATTTTCTTAGATATATGAGTTTGTAATTTTATTCCTTTTTTATCTATTGATAATCCAAGAAAATCAATTTCTTATTTTTCTATTATAACTTTCTTTTTTGAAAGAACAATTCCTTCCTTTTTACATTCATTTATGAATTGTATTAAATGGTTTCTATGTTCTTCTTTAGTATTAGAACATATTAATATATCATCAACATATACTATTAAAAATTCATCAAACTTTCTAAATATATTATCCATTTTTCTCTGATATATTTGTGGTGCATTTTTTAAACCAAAAGGCATTACTAACCATTCATATTTACTTTGAGGTGTACTAAATGCAGTATATTGTATACTATCCTCTTCCATTTTAACTTGCCAAAAGCCTGATTTACAATCAAATTTGGAATAATATTGTTTTCCTTTTGCAAGGTTTATTAGGACTTCTTTATTTGGTAAAAAGTATCCATCAAATTTAGTATATTTGTTTAATTCTTTATAATTGATTACCATTCTAACATTTCCTCTAACTTGCTCAGAATGTTTCATGACCATAAAGGCTGGACTACTATGAGGTCCATTACTTGGTCTAATAAGTTTTTGTTCTAGTAATTCTTTTATTTGGATTTTAAATTCTTGTGTATCTTGTATAGTATACATCATTGGTCTGACTCTAATTATAACATTTTCTGTTAGTTCTATTTTAGTTTTAGGATTGTATGGTTTCCAAAATAATAATGGATTTTCTCCACATGTTTTTTCTAATTGTTCTATAATTTTTTCTATACTTATCTCTATTTCTGCTTTTAATACTTTTTTGTATAGAATTTTTGTATTTATCTCTTTATTTATGATTGGTTTTTTCTCCCATTTATCACCACGCTGGGCTGGCTGAACTCTATAGGGTCTAAATTCTCTTGGAATTTTTAATAAGTGTGCACATGGTGTTTGTAACATTATCATATAATTATTTTGTTTATAATATTGAAATTGTTGGATAAAGTCATTTCCTAATAGTATGTCACAATCTAATTTATTATAACTATATATTTTATTTATTATTACTTGTTTACTTCCAAGTATTATACTGACTTTATCAGCACTATTAATTATTTGTGTACTCTCTCCTGTTACTCCTGTTATTTTTATTTTACTATTTTCATTCCATGATTTTATTAAGAAGTTTTTAAATATTGTTATATCACTTCCTGTATCTATTAAGGCACATGTTGTTATGTTTGTTTCTACTATAGTAACTTGTATATATACGGCTAATGGAAAACTTATTTGATTATTCATTTATCTTTTCTCGCATAATATAGTTTGATCATTATGTGTTATATATAATCCTTCTCTTTTTATACTATAGTCTTTTAATCCATTTAGAAAACTTATTCCTAATAATATATGAGGATCTGTATTCATACTATTATCCATGTAACATGGTACTACCATTTAATTCCTCCTATTTTTATTGGTACTTTGACTTCTAATTCTGTAGTATGTATTTGTCCATCAAAATTTACATATCTATATGGTTCAATCTTATGAGTCATCAATCCTTTATTTCTAATTGAAGCTATATGGCATTCACTTGCTCCTGTATCAATTAGTATATTTGGTCCTTCAATATATTCTCTTCCATTATAATATTCTCCTTCTATTTTCATGTTTCCAGCATTTCTATGAAGTTTGATTTCTTTTATATTACTAGTTCCTTCTAAATGTTTTTTAGGTAATTTAAGACTTGTTGACCTCTTAATTAATCTTCCATCTTTAAACATTATTTTATCAGAATAATCATCTTCTTTATCTTCTGCTATTTCAGGTTTATCTTTGAGTATACTAAATTCATATTCTTTAGGAATTAAACTTATTTGTTTGCTTGGTTCTATTATTTTACTAATATCCTTGCATTCCTTATGAACCTCTATGTATGATTTTTTAGAGTATATATTTCCATAGTTGGAGTTAGTGAATGTGTACAAAGCTCTATATTCTATAGTCATAATCTTGTCTCTTGGTTCCATTATATCATTTCTATGTAACTTAAAATGTAGTCCTAAGACTTCATTGAAGTTCTTATCTGTAATTGAGACACAATATTTTGGGTAACAAGTAAATATTAATTTTTGGTATGCCAAGTTTCCTTCTATAGTTCCTAAATGACTATCTTTTAAATTTATTATTCTTCCATCATGTAAACTTACGGTTAAAGATGAATCTATTCCTTCTCTAAATAAGGATTTAAACATTATTTGTATTCCTGCTAAATAGACATATTGAATTTTTTCTCCTTATTTTTTACTAATCTTTGTTAATAATTCATCTACTGTATTTCTTGTTAAAAGATTTAATTTATGTGTTCCTTGAGTTGTTCTAACATTTATAGCTTTTTCAATTTTATGATACTCATTTATTGCTATTCTTTCTCTTTTCCATATTCTATCTAAGGCTTCCCATTTTCCTATTTTTAAATCTAAAGATAATTTTCTCATTTTCTTGAATTTGTTATTATCAAATGTTACTTTTAATCCATAACCTTCTATTCTTTCATATTCTTGTTTATCTATATTATCTTTTTCTATTTCTTCAATTTCTTTATTCAGATTCTGACTCATTATCTTTTTCTGAATCTGATTCGCTTATATATACTTCTTGATCATAATATTGTTCAATATCTGATATTTCACTTAATTCACTTTCTATTTCTAAATATTCTTTTTGTAATATTTTAACATTTTTCTTTTTACAATCAGGGCTTATATGTCCTATTTCTCCACAATTCCAACATTTACATTGGCTTTTATCTTTTCTATAAGATCTGTTTTTCTGTTGTTTATTCGGATTATATTTCATTTTATAATATCTTCTTCTAGGCTTTATATATTTTTTCTTAAAATTTCTAAATTTTCTAAATTTTTTATTTTTGAATTTTCTCTTAATATTTTTTCTTTCAGGATTACATCCCCATTGTGTAGGTTTTTCCATATCTTCACAACATATCTTGGTTAATCTTCCTGATTTTTTCATTAATTGTCTTTGTTGACATATGTATGCAAGTCTTTCAAATAAAAATTTTATTCTTGATCCTAAAGATCTGGGTGCTTCAGGATTTTCTTTGATATACTTTTCAAATTCTATTTTAAAATATATTCCCCATGTTCCTGGTAACTTATTATAGTACATATCTTTATACACATCTTGATTTTCATTACTATAAAATTGGGTATAATAATATTCCTTAAATTCACATGTATATTCTTTGATTTTACACATATCACATATTGTTAGGTTTATTAATTTTATCCTAGCATTTTCTTTTTCTTTTATTGCTTCTCCATCAAAATTTCTTATCCAATCTTCTCCTAAGAATTCATCTGAAATATAGTTTACTAATCTTTCTATACCTTCTCTATCTGATTTTATTATTTCTGTTTGTATATTTCTTCTTATTAGTGTCTTTGTATCATTATTTATTCCATCCCACCAATTTCTAACATTTCCTTCAAAAGATGCTACTAAAAAGTCTATCCTTCTTTCAGTACTTTCCCATGTATCATCTTTGTTATATAAAAAGAATAATATCATTGAATCTGCCCAAGTTACTAAGGCTTTTTTAATATCTATTTTACAATCTAAGTCTAATTTTGCTCCTCCATGATTGACAGGTTTATCATAATTATCATTTAGTTCAAATTTATTACTATATTTGTTTCCTCTTGGTGGTTGTCTATTTCTTATTGTTTCATAATATTGTCTATATGGTTTAATGTATATAGGTGCATAACTTTCATCTGGGTCTAATATTTCTTGTTTATTAGAAGATTCTGCTTTATTTGGTCCTCCTCCAGTGTTCATTAGGACTTGATATTCATCTATATTTTCTAGATTTAATTGATCAAAATTTTCTATAAGTAAATCTAATTCTTCATTCATCTTCTTCTATATTATCCTGATTTTCTTTAATCTCTAATTTTCCTATTGCTTTTTCTTTAGATTTTTCCATTTCTTCTTCTTCTTCTTCTATTATTTTTGGTAAAATCTTTTTCCTAAATCCATCCTACCTGCTTCTATTCTTATATTTTCTTGTTCAGTATGTTTTTTCCCTATTCTAGACATTTCTTTTTCTATAAGTTTTTTGTCTATTATCTTTTCTTTTCCTTTATTATTTTCTTTTATTTTTCTTACTTCAATTTTTAGAATATTAATATCATTTCTTACTTCTTTTATTTCATTATTTATGTTTTGAACATCATCTATTAATATTTTTATTAGTGTTTTTAATTCTTCTATATACTCACCAATTGACATTTATCTTTTCTTTGATTGACATAAGTAATATGTTCTACATTCAGTATCTTTACAATCTTTTATTACTTTATCACATTTTTGTCTTACATAATTATTATTTGTTAATTCTTTCATTTTTTCGTAATAACTTGCTCTTATTTTATATCTTTCTTGTTTTAATTTTAATATTTGTTTTTGTTGTGAGTTTGTTATATTTCCAGGTTTTAAAAGTTCATCTTGTATTTGTAGATTTATTTCTCTTATTCTTACTAATTTTTTATCTAGAATTTCTTTTATTTCCATTAATTCCATTAACAGTTTTTTATAAATCATTTGATTCATATTTTTCTTTATAATATAAATTGATTTCTTCTTTATCAAAAGTTTCTATTATTTTCTCATATATATATCCTTCTTTTATTGATTCTATAATTAGTTTGTGTAATATTTGTGCTTTAATTTCCATATGTAATTTTCTAATTATTCTTAATGTTATTATTTTTAACTTATCAGGTATAGGTTTTAAAAATATATAACTTCCTCTTTCTGTTTCTAATTTATAATAATTATCTATTTTTATAATTCTATTACTCATAATTTTTGCAATATAACATAATTTCTTCTTTTTTAAGTTCAATAATAATTTTTTCATATATATATATTCATCTTTTAATGTTCCTATTATAAAGTTATCTATAATTTGTTCTTTTATCTCTTGAGGTAACTCTTTAATTATTATTAACGTTATTGTTTTTATTTTCTTAGGAATATGTTCTAAAAATATATTACTTCCTTTACTTTCTTCTATTTTGTAATACCAATCTGTTTTTGTAATTGTAATGTCCATGACCTCTATGGCTCTGATACCATCAATTCGGGGGCTACTTAGAGCGAACAAAAATCAAATAATATTTAAAATCTAAAATCTAATTAATCTTTAAATAGTTGTATATTCTATATATTCTTTTAATTTATCAAATTCTAATCTATTATTAGTTATAGATATATAAAATCTCAGAGTTAAATTAAACCTTAATTTATTATATTCTTGTGGTAATCTATCTGTGATAGGTTTCCTCATCTATAGGTTTTTAATTAAATCTTCGAAGTCTAATAATGTTTGAGAATTCATAATGTCAAGATCTGTTATTATATCTATATTTGATTCAAAAGGAATATTGTATTTTGAGATATTCTTTTTCCTTTTTTCTAATTTATCTATTATATCTTGTATATCTTTTACAATTATAGATCTAACAATTCCTCTGGCAAAATTTTCTATTAAATTTTCTTTAAAACATTTTAATATTTCCTGAGCAGCATATAATTGTTCTTGATATCCTATTTTGTCGATTTCATTTTCAAATTCAATTTCATTTTTATTTTTTACAATAGTTTTAATTTTATATGGACCTCTTTTAGATCTAGGTCTTTTTATTTTATAATTATTAGTCATAGTTTAGTTAGTTTTTTGAAAAGAAATTATTATTTCAAGATTATAATAAATCTTTTAGGACTAAATTGTTACTTTCTTTATATTATGATTACTTTGGTTGTAAATCTTATATTTAGGGGTATTTTTGGTAGTTTACTATCTTTGAATGGTCAAAGGCCAAAGTGTATAAATGACCTCCTTATTTAGGCTATTCTTATATATTTCCCCATATTACTTGTGAGTTCATTGAAACTTGCAACTGAAAATAAAGTTTTATAGTATGTAAATTATTTATGAATTTTGTCAAACGAATGATCTTTTAATTGAACGGTCACTCAAAGTACAAACGTAATGGTCTTCCATTTCATCATTGAACCTTTAAAATTGTTTCTACATGTCAAGATTTGAGGTTCTATCTTAAAATGTCAACATTGTTAAGATGAGTAGTTCAAACCCTTATAAGTTGATCTATGTTTTCATCTTTATTCGATATAAAATTTTATCTCTTAACATGTCTCGTAAGATGATGACTTGTTTGATCAGGTCAATTTTGAAATTCGCGTGCTTATTTTTTAGTTTTAATTGGATCAGATTGCTTGTTGTAACTTAATGAGGTCTAATATCATATCAAGATTTAAGATTTCATCTCAAAATGTCAATTTTATTATAGTCCAAACCCTTATAAATTTGTTTATATTTTTGTCTTTATTTGATATGGGGTTTCATCACTCACACTACATGGAACAATTAACTATGGATATCTTAAAACATAATCTAGGTGTAGGTGAAAACTTATTCTCTTGTTATGTTGTTGGTATAACCATGATAATTGCTCTTCAAGCTAGTTTTTTTTTTTTTTTTCCTACCTTATTTAGGATCATGGTTCGATTGGAATCCTATCAGCTTGATGCTACAACTATTTTCTTCAGTGGTGGATTTAGAGGGACTAAGCTGGGCATTAATCGCCTCTCAAGGGTGGACCTAGGATTCAGTTTCAATGGGGGGTAACTAGGATTTTTTTTTTTTTTGCCAAATAAGACAAAAATATAATATCAAATCTCATACATACAATTGTTGTTTATTGGTTTTTATATTTTTAATATGTTCATTATAAATTTTATTTAGTACATATTTTCAATATACATAACGAAATTGTCATTTTCCTACTACTTGATTTCTTTAAAAAAATTTAAGTTTGTCGAATTACATAAATGTACTTATCTAGGATTGAGACTCTATAGTCGGGCTCAATACGTGCTGCCTAAAAATTGAGTCACAAAATCAATATTTTATTCTTTTTTAATCATGTTCAATTATTTTTCATGCATAAAAATACCTAAGACTAAGGTATTGAGAATATTTTATTGTAATGCTCTAGTCGAACTAGTCAAATAAAATTAAATTAAAATAAGAGATAGAAAGTAAACATTTGCCAAATAGTGACAACTAAAAAAGGGGAAGAAAAGGAAATTGTAAAAAGTGATGCACAAACGACAAAATCCTAAATCAACCAATCAATCCTGAAGAGCCATTTTTATCCATCTTTGTTTGGCCCTTGAAGCCACTGAGGAGTGACATTCTGTCATTGCAAAATAAATAAAAAAACAGAAAAAAATAAATAATAAATAAAACTGTTTTTTTTTTATTCAATAATTTTTTTGTCAACACACTTTCTGTCAACAATGATGGCAAAAAGTGTTGTACAAACAACAAAATCCTAAATTGACCTAACCAATCCTGAAGAGCCATTTTCATCCATCTTTGTTCGACCCTTTTAAACCGTTGAGGAGTGACATCCTGTCATTGAAAAGTTTATATATATATATATATATATTATCATTCAATAGTTTTTTCGCTAACACACTTTTTTGTCAATCAGGGACAAAAAGGGATGCAAAAACGAAAAAAATCCTAAAACCTAACCAATCCCTGAAGAGCCAATTTTATCCATCTTTGTCCGACCCTTAACGCCACTGAGGAGCTTTCTGTCCAACTATTATTAATTAATGAGAGTGCCATTCATGATTGGGATTACCTCTGGAGAGTGTAGGTTTTATCTGGTATAATTAAATCATAGGATAAGATAGAATAGAATTGGTGGTCCTTAACCTTTCATAAGTGTACCGTCATTTCCTAACCTTTAATCATTTTCATATTTAGCACATCTTGTCCCCCTTTTTTTTCCCCCCCAAAAAACTTGTTGGTATGCTTTAAAATGAGGACCATATATTGATGTGACGAAAAATATTATTTTATTGAAAAATGTGTGATTGAAAATGAGTAAAAGAATGAAAATGAAAATTTTAATGTGGTTCAAATAGAAGCTTAATCGCATTTTTTATTTTTATTTTCTTTTGTTTATGAGACAGATAAGTTTTTTATTCCACATTAATGAAATTTTTAGATGAAAGATCGTCGAAATAGACAAGATATTCTAACTAATGAAAAATTTATATGATGAGATGACTAAAGTATAACAAAATGCTATGGACGGTTCATGAAATTAAATATGCGCTGCAATATGTTTAGTCATTCAAATTAGAGAGAATATATATTTCGAATAATTTTGCCTTTTTAACCGAACATCATTGTGTGAGTTAATATCCTAAATAGTCACTGAACTTTGCCAAAAGTTTTTATAAGATCACTAAACTTCAAAACTTTCCTAATTAGTCACTGAACTTTGCATAAAGTTCCTAGGAGGTCACTGAACTTTAAAACTACCATAAATAGTCACTGAACTAGGTTTAGTGACTATTTAGGATATTAACTCTCATTGTGTAGCATAGCTATTTCAACAATTAAATATGCATTTTTAGCTAGGTTGGGGTACCATGCACAGACAATTAAGATTGTCACACTCACAAAAGTTGAGAGCCCTGGATGAGAAACCTTGTAAGATCAAATTTAATATCAAACATTATTCTACCTTAAGTTAAAACATCGAGCCATGGGGCTAGTTAGATCATCCCAGGGCTTGATTGCTAGCACATCGCCTTAGGCATTTGGGTCGAGTCTTATGGGATCGTGGGTTAAATGCAAAATCAGTCCATAATACTTTTGCACACATTTTATACAAGAATATTTTCTCAATATGGAAATAGAACTAGAAACCCATATTAAAGTACGATAATTAATATGCAACGTTTCTAATCGAAGGACCAATTTGAAACAAATACCAAAGTTCATCAACTAATAAGCCACCATTTTCCAGTTGAGCTCACTTTCTCTCACACGCACACACGCAATGGCGGTGGAATCACAACACAGCACCACTCCACTCCTCCATCACCGTAGCCAGCCGGGGTGGCTCCGCCGTCTTACCACTTCTCTCCGATTGAAGACCTCCATATGGTCCGAGCTGAGCGGATCCGTCGGGGACCTGGGCACCTACATCCCCATAGTATTAGCCCTCACCTTAGTATCCCACCTTGACCTCTCCACCACCCTCATCTTCACTGCCCTCTACAACATAGCAACTGGCCTCCTCTTTGGCACCCCGATGCCTGTCCAGCCCATGAAGTCCATCGCCGCCGTGGCCGTATCGGAATCGCCTCACCTCACTGTCTCCCAGATAGCCGCCGCCGGCATATGCACCGCAGGGACACTCCTTTTCCTCGGCGTCACTGGGTTAATGTCTTTCTTCTACCGCTTCATCCCCCTCCCTGTCGTTCGTGGGGTTCAGCTCTCTCAGGGCCTTTCCTTTGCCTTCTCTGCGATCAAGTACATCCGCTATAATCAAGACTTCACGAAAACCACCTCCACCAAGACCACCGATCCTCGCCCCTGGATCGGCCTCGACGGCCTAATTCTTGCCTTCGCTTGCCTTCTCTTCCTCGTATTCACCACCGGCGATGGTGGTAGAAGGGATTTAGTTGAAACTGATGTAATAGGAAGCAGTGGGACGATTACAACAAGCCAACGTAGAGTTGAGAAAAGATTAAGAATATTGTCAGCAGTGCCATCTGCTCTTATAGTGTTTGTACTAGGTTTAGTCTTATGTTTCCTACGTGATCCATCGATTGTTAATGACATAAAGTTTGGTCCTTCAAGATTTCATGTGTTGAAAATCACATGGGATGATTTTAAGGTTGGTTTTATACGAGGCGCAGTACCTCAAATTCCACTATCAGTACTGAATTCAGTCATTGCTGTTTGCAAACTGTCGGGGGATCTTTTTCCTGGTACGGAGTTGTCTGCAACTACAGTCTCTGTGAGTGTTGGAGTGATGAATTTAGTGGGCTGCTGGTTCGGGGCAATGCCAGTATGCCATGGGGCAGGAGGGCTAGCCGGGCAGTATCGTTTTGGGGGAAGGAGTGGTTTATCAGTACTGTTTCTAGGATTGGGGAAACTGATGTTAGGCTTGGTGTTTGGGAACTCTTTTGTGAGGATTTTGAGTGCATTCCCAATTGGGATTCTGGGGGTGTTATTGTTGTTTGCTGGAATAGAATTGGCCATGGCGTCGAGGGATATGAACTCAAAAGAAGAGTCTTTCGTGATGTTGGTTTGTGCTGCTGTGTCAATGACAGGGTCTAGTGCTGCATTGGGATTTATATGTGGGATCGTGCTGTATTTACTGCTGAAATTAAGGGAGCTGGATTGTTCTGGTTTCTCCTTCTCCAGATCAAAGTCCAAATCCGGAGTTGAAGATGAAACCGTTGTCAATCCATGAATGTTTCGGAGAGAAATTCATACTATTATTTTCCCCAGTTTTTATCTTTTCTTGATCTGTCTGTACTTGATTAGCGAATTAGTAGAAGTAAATTATTCAAAATAGGGACCTTGCGCTATCAGTCTTAAGGGGATAGACTGTCGTCAGCAATTTGCAGCTATTGGTGTTAATATTGTAGTTGTTATTGGCAAATTATCTAATGTTATTGTACTGATGCAGAATTAAGAACAGTTTGAGTTACTATATTTGACTTGATATGGTTATAACATTTGGTAGAATAAGGAAGGAGCTGCTGCTCCTATGCTTTAATCGATACTTACTTCAGGCGTTTAATTTGGTTGACTATTCAGTAGTATATTGTGTTTAGAAGCTAATTTGAAAATTTGGTGCACAAGTTTTTTGAGTAATGCCATTTAACCCCACTGGAGTTATCATACTTATCATTTAGAGCAACATAAACTGAGGTTGTAACCTCAGTGGGCTACGTAGCATTACAAGTTTTTTATATCTGCAGATGTGTAGCAAGAAAAAACTTCAAACCTTCAATGAGATAGTAAATGGTTAGTCTTTGCACAACGAAATGTCGAAGCCTAAAGTCAAAGTTTTTTTTTTTTTTTTTTTTTTCATGCAATAACTACTCTGGTATTCTGAGAGAAGTCAGAGGATGCTAACTGGTTGAAACATACGGTAACCCGTGCAATTTATGTTACACTGCAGGGGTTTTCTTGTATGATTGGTTGCCAAATTAACAATGCCTAGGTTTTTTATATGGTTTCCATATCAGATTCCAAACTCAAAGCCCAGCCAATGAACTCTAAAGATCTATAATCATCAGAAAACAACGGGAACATAAAACAGCAGATGTATAGGTTTCTGGTTGACCACAATTTTTTTTCTAGCTCGATGTATCCCTTCCTCCCCTACCCAAAAAAAAAAAAAGGGGGGGGGGGGGGGGGGGGGGGGGGGGCATTTATTAAGATGGCAAAATTCGGAAAAATTGAGTATTATTTCTATTAATGTGAACATATTTATAATAATATTCATTTGTATTTAACAAACATTAATAAGTGTAGGTGAACCTCTGCAAATACTAAGCCCCTGTTTCATGGTCATTATTTGGTCAAAATAATGTTTTGAATAATGATTTTTAGTAGAATGTGTAGTTATAAAGAAAGGAAAAAATTTGTGTTTACGTACGAAATATTTTATTGTGTAAATGCATAGGTGAAAATTAGTATGTAGAAAAAATAATTTTCAAATAATGATTGTCAAACATGAGCTAAAATATTTGAAAAATACATTGGAAACTCAAAACTGTAAAAAAATTACAGTAATTAATAAGTAGGTCCCCATACATGATTTAGTCCCCCATCAAACACATGCACAATTTTTGATAGAATATTGTTATCTAACACCAGTTTAAGTGGTTCTACGTTATACGCTCAATAAAAGGTGGAATTAATCGACTCATTTAATTGTACTTATCATTTAATGTCACATTAGTACCACCTAAATTGATGTTTTACCACCAGTGGGGTTAAATAAGAAATATGATCCCACAAATAAAACATTACTTGTGTGCATTTCGTAACAATTGATTTAGGGAAGATGATCCACAATTTAAACATTTATGTAGCGCTATATTTTGTTGTGTTTTGCTATTTAACAAAAGGAATTTCATGTATTTTTTATTTATTAATTTATTTGCTAAAAGCTTTTCAAATTTGTTTTAATGTAAACTAGTTGTGTGATTAATGGCTAATGGATAGATGTATATGTTAGAAATTTGTGTTGTAGATAATGTAAAAAAAAATATATAAGTGCGTGATATAGCAGAAGTTCCTTAAATTATTAGACCCAGCCCCCCCCAATAGGGGAGAGCCACTTGTCCATTTGGTGAAAAATTTGATAAAACTTTTGGTACATTTAGATTTTTCCTAAATTATTTGTAGTCACTGTACATCAAGTACTTTCTGGTAGCTTATAGTATCTACATATTTCCAGAATTTAGAGGATATCAAAATACTTAAACCATCTTTTTCATCTCAAAATAGTAACTTATTAGTCTTTTAGTTGAGTCTTAACTGAAGACTCGGTATTAAGTTACTGCATGCTTGGAGTTTGTTTTTTTAAGAGACAATCTATACTATTGTCTATACTATTACAAAAGACCATGTAATTCTTTCACTCCTTTTCTTTATTTGAAGATTATGTTTTGGTTTCTTCGTCAGGTTTGTAGTCTATGGTTGCCTTCGTTTTCTTCATTGGTTCTATTTTAGTTGTTTTCTCTGGTACTTGGAAGAGACTCCTCTTTGTAGTTGGTGTAGCCCAGTCTGTGGTATATGTGGAAACTTGATTGTCTATGGTGTTTATGTTGTGTAAAATGTCGATCATTTAGGTAGAAATGTTGATGTCACGGGTTGTAATCGAAGAGTTTATGTCAGTAATTGCTGTTGAAGAGTCGACGTTAGTTGTTGCTGTCAAGGAATAAAAGACAGAGATAATTTCATAGTGTCATTCTAGTGGATTTTGTTGTTTTTGTGTGACTTTGAGGTAGAAAAGCATATCTTCTTCAGATTCAGTCGTTATCGCATCGTTTAGATGTGCATTGGGGTCATGCAATATGGAAAATGTAGTTGTGTATTCTATGATGGTGACTTCAAAAAGAAACTATTACATGGCAGTAGAAGTATGGTTTTACCTTTACAAAATGGTTCATTGTGTCGGTGTTAGCTTCCAATAATGCTTTTACTGCTTCTCTTATCTGCTTGCGTCTAATCCTCCAAACGTGTCTTCAAGTCAAATGAAAGCAATTTACTCTGTAGAGAAAGTTGATAACATTAGATATTGTCATTTGTTAGAACGATCTATTGTTTTAGTGAACACTGAAATCTATAATCTATATTTAGAGGTGTAAGTTACCTTAACATTGCTTTTGCATGTTCATACTTGTAGAAGCAACATTTGGGAGCCTCTCTCAAGTCTGCATTGGATGTGTGTTCGTGTGAAAACTCGCAAGCGTACGAGATCGTTGTACAAGTAATAAAATATGTGAGTTAAGAGTATCGTTTCCACGAAGAATAAGGTCTAATTTGTAGTTTAATAGCTTTTATCAAATTCAAAATGTATCGACAAAAGACAATTGTGTTTTGTTGTTTATACTAATTTCTACTCTAAGAAAACAAATAAATATGATGTCTATTTAATATGTAAATGTTTATATTGGAATTGTGAATCTCCCTATTGCTATTTAATTCAATTCTTAATTCTCAATCTATTAAATTCATGCATTCAAGACAATCAATAATACACTGTTATTCAATATTTTTTTCCAACATATATTAAACATATGTTTAACACGACGCGATCATATTCCAGTCTGAATTCATATGAAAAACATGCATTGATTCACATGATTTATCACACATGATTGCACATGCCATATATATTATTCATAATACATATTGTCCATGTGTTGATTTTGTCGCGTTCTAAACTTATTGTGAGTATTCCTACAATACAACAAAAAACTTACTATCTAATTGGTGATCAAATAATTAAATAATTCAATGGGAATGCAAAACCAATCAAGAAAAATCAAGAAATACTAAACTAATTGTCTTGAATTAAAATAAACAAACAATAGGGTTCATCATTCATCCAATACAATAAAAAACTTAGCCAACCATCCTAATTATTAAACTATACAAAAAATAATGAAAAGACATCAACCGGATCAAGAAATAATGAAGAAAGTGGAAAAATCCAATTTCTTGGTTTGAATGTTGAAAAATGATGAATATTCTTCAATAAACTTATATAATTTGTCTTTGGTTGATGATTGTGCCTCGTTCTTCGCCTCCAAAATATGTAGAATATGATGAAACTTAGGTTACATGGAGGTCCCCCACGTTCTGGTCGAGTTTGGTATTTAAAGGATGCCAAAAAGATTACATTGAACTGTTACCAAAACAAAAATAAGAAAAATCTAATTTTTTTCTCTTTTAGCCTTGAGGCACACGCCTTGGGGGTTTGGGCAGCCTTTGGCGAGGCTTTTTGGTCTAGGGCGCGTGCCTCTCCTGCTGGCGAGGGCGCACACCTTGCTTAATATTCGGCAGCTGAATAGCTCTAGATATTTTTGTCATAACTTTCTCTCTCAATATTTGATTGAGGTGATTCAAGGTGCATTGGAAATATAACTCAAAGAGATACAATTCTTGTGGAAATATCACAATTCGAAAGATCTCTATGCCAAATCTAGGTCTCAATGTGAGACTGAAAATTCGGAGCATAACATTTTTCGGCCAAAAGTTAATATGTGATAGTACTTGGACTGCATTTCATCCATTTGACTTCTTTCCTCATCCATTTGATGTCTAACACTCTCAAAACTTCATCTTGAGGTTCGACATAACTTTTTGAGTATTTGCATTTCAGTCCCCGAAATTTGTATTTGATACAATTAAGCCATTTTCCGTTATCTTTGCATTCTTTTCTCAAATTCTTCATCAAACAATGAATTTTACCTACAAAATGAAATATAACATAAGTTAAGTAGTATTTTATCCAAAGAACAATAAAATGTTATCATTTAGAACCTCAAATAAGTGTAGAAACTACACATATCACACTCCCAAACTTGATTCTTTGTTTGTCCTCAAACAAAACTAAAATCTAACAAACACGCAAACACACAATGCCAATTACTTAATTGGTAGCCAATCAATCAAGTAAAGCAAAAAATTTAGCTAGCTAACCTGACTTTTTATTTCAGGATTGAAATCATAATATCATATCTATGCACAACTTCAAAATCACAATACAAAAATTAAAATCTACTTCTCCAATGTAAAATCGATGCGTGCCTGAAGAATTAAGCATAACATTATGAATTCATGAGTTGTTTCAATTCTTGACACTCAATTGTCAAATATATTTTTTCATCACTCGTAAGATTCACACACCCACAAACTTATTCTTTTAGCTCTTTTCAAGTGTGTAAACTAAGGTTAAATCTTATAATATCATCACCTCTCTAGTTTAGGTAAATCCACTAATTGCAAGTCAATATGTCAATAAAAAAGAATTCTTCATTAAGTTTGATTGCTTCAATCTCTAAGATTTAATTAGGCTAACAATCTCTTATCAAAAGTCAAATTTTCTTAAACAAGTTTTTGGGACATAACCAAGGTATTTGCATCTTCTGTTTCATGCACCTTTTTTCGGCTTTTTTTTCAATATTTTTTTTCTTTATTTGCAGCATTATCTCCGTTAAGCTTTCTAAATTACTCATGTAACAAGTTTTAGGCTGATGACTCTCAAATTAGTTGATTTTAGATCAACAGGTTTTAACACCGTTTAATAACTCGAGTCATAAAGACTACGAAGAGAAATTTTCAAATAAAATATGGTTTTTTATACATTGATTAGTGTAATATCCACCATTAAACACTATCCAAGTAAAATGACATCTAACTTGAGATTTTCCTCAAATTGCATCCAATTGACCTTAGAGAATCCATACGAGATTTTTAATTTCACACATGGAATCCTCATTTATCTCAATATCTTCCTATAATAGTGAAATCTTCCAAACTATTATAAATTTGATCTAAGGATGTACAATTTAATGGTTTTGGATTTAGTATCTATGATCCACTATTTCACCTATCCAATTATGAAATCAACTCATTCCTATACAATGCTTAACTTAATTCATGTGCTCAACATATATCAAATTTTACATGGAAAAGAAAAAATTAATCTAAGTATGCAACTTATTCACCATTTATAAATTAATTAACAATTTAATATATTTTTTATTGCCAGTCAGGCCAACTAACTCACACAAGCACAAAAGAAGAAAATATTTTTGAAAATTTTCAATTCTTTTATATATATCTAAAGCAATAGAAGCACACAAAACAAATAAACATAAAAATGATACAGACAAAAAATAAATAAATGAAAACTCATGTTTTCCACCCCCAAACTTAAACTAGAACGTGTCCTTAATGTCTTAAATTCTAAATCTGCATATAAAGTGGTAGGGAAGAAAAAAAAAGAAGAAAAAGACTCAACTGATATGACTTATAATCCAGTGGCTAGCTTTCTCATTACTCTCATTTGCTCCTTGGTCAATATTGGTTTAAATGTTCTGCGACGTCATGTTCTTGCACAATGCGATCAAAATAAAGCATTAAGACTCAAAATTTTAGAATAAGTGTTACTTAGCTCTAACATTTAATAACCAAATAACATATCGAATACCTAAGGAGAATACAAGTATAGATGATTAGTCCCTAAAGTTTAATAATAATAAAAAAAAGTAATCTAAATTATCATATTACTAGAAAGCATAATAAATAAACGCTTTGTTTAAAGTCCTTAGCTTGACTTTGTTATTTCAATATCATGGAATTCTGAAGAACGCTTTTGATGCCTTGTTCAGTTTGTCTCTTCTGACTTTGCTTCGCTTTTCATTGCTTCTACAAATTCTAACACCACACTCTCTAATGTGATATGATATGTCTATCTCCTCCTATTTGAATTCAACTACATAGACTTCTTCATTCTCTTCGGGCTTAATTACAAATTCAATGATTTGCAATCAATGAAGTCGACAGAATGTGGGTTAACGTCTTCTTCATTAATTGTTTCATCTTCATTTTGTTTCTTTGTAATTGATCTTTCATCATCTTTGTACTGGTCTTCCATAATTGATATCTCCTCGAGTTGAATGTTTGATTCACAATTTAAATTCACGGGCAATGTAAACTCTTTTCTTCCAAACTTTTCAAGTGGATTATATCTCCACCTTTTAAATTCAATCCAGAATGCGTCGTCTCCTATACACATCTTGTTTTCATCTAACTTTGCAAAATCATTGTACTATTTTGCAATTGCCTCTTCTTTCAACATGGAAGGACCAAATTTCACAAATATGTCGGAAGGGATACACTCACCCACATGCATGTAGCTTTCAATAGATGTGTCAATTGCGAGTCTCCGACATCTTAAATATTGTTTATACCGCAGGAGTTTGAGCAAAAAGGGTTTAGTGCATGTATTTATGTAGTAACCATTATAATACACCATAGAGAAGAATTTACAATAGATATCTTCTACCTCGTCATCCATGTCGAGATGATTCATTGCAAAAATCTTTTTACCACGCCAGTATCAGAATCTTAGACGCATTACTGAACGGCACCTGGCTAGAATATTAAATAAGATATATCAGGGTGGGTAGCCAAAATCAATAATAATAATAATAATAATAATAATTGAATTTAATATAAACTACTAAACTAAAATTAAATTCGTTATTCCTTGGCAATAGCGCCAAAAACTTGTTCGCGTTAAAATCCGCAAGCATACGGGATCGTTGTACAAGTAATAAAATATGTGATTTAAGAGTATTGTTCCCACGAAGAATAAGATTTAATTTGAAGCTCAATAACTTTATCAAAAGATAAAGATAATTGTAGCGACAAAAGATAATTGTGTTTTGTTGTTTATACTAATTTATATTCTAAGAAAACAAATAAATATGACGTTTATCTAATATGTGAATCTTTGTATTTGAATTGTGAATCTCCATATTGGTATTTAATTCAATTCTTAATTCTGAATCTAGTAAATTCATGCATTCAAAGCAATCGATAATCTACCGTTATTCAATATTCTTTTCCAAGATATATTAAACTTATGTTTAACATGACACGATCATATTCCTAGTCCGAATTCATATGAAAAATATTCATTGATTCATAGGATTTATCAAACGTGATTGCGCATACCATATATATTATTCCTAATACCTACTGTCCATGTGTTGATTTTGTCGCGTTCTAGACTTATTGTGAGTATTCCTACACTACAACAACCAACTTACTATCTAATTGGTGATCAAGCAATCAAATAGTTCAATGGGAATACAAAACCAATCAAAAAAATCAAGAAATACTAAACTAATTGTCTTGAATTAAAATATACAAATAATAGGGTTCATCATTCATCCAATACAATGAAAAACTTAGCTAACCATCCTAATTATTAAACTATACAAAAAATAATGAAAAGACATCAACCGTGTTGAGAAATAATGAAAAGAGTGGAGAAATCCAATTTCTTGGCTTGAATCTTGAAAAATGATGAATATTCTTCAATAAACTTGTACAATTTGCCTTTGATTGATAATTGTGCCTCATTCTTCACCTCCAAAATATGTAGAATATGATGAAACTTAGGTTCCATGGAGGTCTCCCATGTTCTGGTCGAGTTTGGTATTTAAAGGATACTAAAAAGATTGCATTAAATTGTTACAAAAAAAATAAGGAAAATCAGATTTTTTCCCTTTTAGCCTTGAGGCGTGCGCCCAGTACAACCTAGGGCATACGCCTTGGGGGTTGGGGTAGCCTCAGGCGAGGCTTTTTGGGTAGGGGGCGCGCCTCTCCTGCAGGCGAGAGCGCGCGCCTCGCCTAATTTCCTATCTCAGTATCTGATTAAGGTGATTCAAAGTTCATTAGAAAGATAACTCACAGGGATACAATTCCTGTAGCAATATCATTTTTCCAATTCGAAAGATCTCTATGCCAAAATTGGGTCTCAATGTGAGACTGAAAATCCGGAGCATAACGTTTTTCGTCTGAAAGTTAATATGTGATAGTACTTGGACTGTATTTCATACCTTTGACTTCTTTCCTCGTCCAATTGATGCCTAACACTCTTAAATCTTCATCTTGATGTTCGACGTAGCTTTTGAGTATTTGCATTTCAATCCTCGAACTTTGTATTCGATGCAATTGAGCCATTTTCCGTTATCTTTGTATTCTTTTCTCCAATTCTTCATTAAACATTGAGTTTTACCTATGAAATAAAATATAATACAAGGTATGTAGTATTTTATCCAAAAAACAGTAAAATATCATCAGTTAAGACCTCGAATAAGTGTAGAAACTACACTTATCAATGTGTTTTTGTAATTGCTGCATGACATACACCAAAATCTCTTTTTGTTCAAAACAATTCTCTAATGGGCTCTTACCCAATAAAATTTTTCTGTACAAAGACATGTATGTGTAATGAGAAAAAAGTATTTGTATAGAAAAAGAAAACCAGAATTGCACCAGATAAGAGACAAATGCAGGTCTCACCGTGTATTTAAAAAGAAAAAAAATGTACGAGCCCCACCCTTGTGTGAGTGATCTGATGCAATTCTGTTAAAAAAATTTCCTCGTTGTGCAACAAAGTTCATGTGTAATTGCATGATAAAAATAGTATGTGAGAATTTGTTAGGTTGTTTT
Source organism: Fraxinus excelsior (assembly GCA_019097785.1). Lineage (NCBI taxonomy): Eukaryota > Viridiplantae > Streptophyta > Magnoliopsida > Lamiales > Oleaceae > Fraxinus > Fraxinus excelsior. Next base: position 26,325,686 of record CM032628.1, on the reverse strand, counting down.
AATATTGGTGACTTTGAAATATGATAGAAATTCTATCGATGTTGTATATATTGGAAGATGTGTTTTAGAAAATACCCTCGGGTAGATTCCTAGCAAGTTAGCAAGTGATGTAAACTTATTTTGAGTTGGAGGCGAGATTTCTGATGGTATGATTACAACAAATGATTTATCCTCTATCAGTTTTTCAAGTTCTTCCTCGTTTTCTTTCAACCTGTAGGAAACGAAAGACATAATTACATACGAAATATAAATATTTTTTCAACACTTTTTTTAAGCTAGTAGAAGAAGTTTAGAATTTGGGAGTGAGGTGTGGAAACCATTCTATGTAATCTTCTACTACAACTATTTCAGCATCAATGAAAAGAGCCATGATGCTCGGACTCAAGTACAAGTACGTATCTAAGTGTCATGTTCTAAAATTTAGGAAAGGAGGACGTGGCTAAAAAGAGTACAAATTTTGGACACGGGTAATGGGTACGTCTTTCAAACTTCAATTTTTTCATTAATCCAAAATGTCATTTTAAATAGACCAAAATAAATTGTTCACAAATAAGGAAATGAGTATTGAATAATGAATTATGAAAAATAAAATAGAATTTTGTGATTTAATTTTCAATTATGGAAAGTTAATTACTAAATGTTATATAAAATAAAATATAAGGGACTTGGTTATAATTTGGATTAAGTAGAATACTAGGTAGCACAATAAAAAGCTTCTACGACTAGCACTACAGTGCCATATGGAAGGCCAAAAGGCCAATTTTTTCATCAAATTTTTTTGTTGACATAGGAACCCGCAGCCGCTACCCATGAGTGTGCACTAGATAAACCTCGTTCTATGTGCAGTAGTCGGCAAACCACATAGGAGATGTAAACTGCACTAGGCAAGTTTGGTGCGACGAGCTCGACCAAGTAAGTGTTGGCAGTGGATTTGAACTCGTGACTTTTGGTCTCCGTCTTCACCTATCCACCAATTTGACCACCCCCAAGAAGATTAACTTTTTCATCAAGTTTTAATCAGTTCGAATGGCGCCCCATGCTTTTAGTCAAGCAAGTCCATGGTATGTCTCATGCGGGGTCCACCTTAACTTGACCGGGTATCATTTGCTCATTATCAGATAATCAGTTCTTCACAAACTTCATGGTGAAATTAATACTTTTCATTTTCCATCTCATGAAAACCGTTGACACTTTCTACTTCCTAACACATCTAAAAGATGCAGTTTTCTGACGTCATCGTCAACAAAAACAACGTCGTTTAATCCTAACACAAATTTAAACAGCCTCACCGACTGCTGGCTATTTTCCAATTTCCTCTGCAAAATCCATCAATTCATTCCTAAAATTCACAGAATTGACACCCACATCGCCACACCCGCAAATTTCCTCTATCGCCGGAGACAAGTTTGTGTGACGGAGGCACCATCTCCGTCAAAACACGGAGACACGGTGCTTGTCACCGTGTGCAAAGGATACGTCAAACATGGAGACACTAGCTCTCCATATCTTTGATTGCAATCCAAGGCCACACCTAATTTTTGAAAACCCATCTCTTTCCATCAATTTTTGAAAACCCGTCTCTTTCTCTCTTTAATCTCCAGCCTCTCTTCATCTCTGCATCCAATTCTATAGTACAAGATATTCGATCTATTCATATGGCATCCAAAAGAATCAGAACAAACCTCCCATTCATGCACCATCTAGCCCGTCAAATGTGAGTATCTATTTCACAATCTTCCTAACAATTTTGAATTTTTTTTGTGACGGGTCTTCTAGATTAACTTGAATCTTTTCTTTGAAATTTGAATTTCTTCGCTTTCTAAACAGTGGGTCTATTCTAAGAAGAGTTTTTGATGATTTGATTAGATTCTTTAAAAAATTTATAGTTTTTTGATGAGTTTTATGTAAATTTAGAAATTAATTTGCTTGTTATTTATAATTTCCATGTTAGGAATTATGCTCTGAAAAAAAAAAACCTCCGTATTTTTCGGAGACACAATGTCCGGACATGACGCAGATAAGTTGAATTAGTTGTAGATTTGCTTACTGATTACTGATAATTCAATCTGAAGAGTAAATGTTTTGGAGATTATTGTGATTTTGTACATGAAATATATAGGTTAACTTTGAGCATGTGGATTTGTTTACTGATTATGGGATTAAACACGAGTATGTGTTTTTACTTTTGATTTAGATAAAAATCATGATTTTTGGTAGATTATTTTTTTTAAAAAATTTGCAGGTCATTGCTATGCACATGGAGCATTTGCTCCGGATTGTGCGAAGCATTACGGAGCACACAGAGCATTTGCTCCGAATTGTGCAGAGCATCAAGTCCGCATAATGCGAAGTTGATGCTTCGCAAAAATGCAAAGCTCATGCTCCTTAACATTGCGGAGCTCGTGCTCCGTAACATTATGGAGCTCGTGCTCCGTATTATGCGGAGCAGTAAGGCAACTGCTTCGCATAATGCAGAGCTCATGCTCCACAACATTGCGGAGCAGTGTGTAGACTAACGTGTCTCGGCACCCATGCATTTTTTATTTTTATTGTTTTGCCAACAATTCAACTTATTTACACTTGTTTGCAAATTATAAATACAATTTCATCTATTAATAATTTAACTCAAAAAGATTAGAAAATATTCAATGTCATACATACATAAAAATCAAAATTCCTTTCGGGGGCGTTGTCCCCGAACCCCCAAGAGGGACACCGCCCCCTCGTGACTTACTTAGGCAGGTCGATCCCCGCCGAGGACGTTGCCCCCGAACCCCTAAAGTAATAAAATGTTTAACTCAAACTCTAGATGTCGCCATTGGTGCCAAACTAGACATTCAAGTGAAAGAATCAATGGACTTTGAAACTATCTGTACACATTTATTTTTTCTTTGTGCTGATTTCATGAACAATTAAAGGAGTTGGGAAATTCACCCAATCTAAGACAGTGTTTTTATAAAGACTAGTATTCCATCTTAAAATGTCAATTTCTGTTATGAAGAATAGCTAAAATGTGGGATTATCCTTAAAATGTCAGTAAAATGGTGACTCGTTTGAATACACCAATCTTTAATAAAATAACCTCTTGACCTTTAATTGTACGCTTGAATTTAATAGACTTTAGCACTATATCAAAATTTGAAGTAGAATCATGAATGTGAGATTTTATTGCTTAACATGTCCCGCAAAATGGCGATTCATTTAAAAATAGCAAGATTGGACTTTGTGTGCTAGTTCGAGTCTTATATATATATAGTTGTCATTAAAGTTTAATGGACCCTAAAACCACGTTAAAATACAACCTGCTAAACCTAAATTTCGTCTAAATTTAAATTGCTCCTTCCCTTTCTAAAGATTCCCTTCATTCAAACTTTCAATTTTTTCAATATTTATAAATTGTTTGATGTTGTTCAAAGTGACTACTCGTAAACATCCATGGCGGTTCTAATGGGCGCATGATTTACTCCCACTATCTATTTATCTCACATGTAAAGAAACCCCTCAACTTTACATCTCTATAAACTTTAAAGAAACATTTTTAGGCCTTCAACTTAACAATGCCTACCTTGTTAGCCCCTTCATTTGGATGTCATTCCAACTAATGAAAGTACTTAGAACATTTTATAGCGACTCCTTAAAAATAAAATACTCTCTATTTTAAAGAGTCGACCCTTAAAATTATGTTTCAAAAAAACTCTTCAAATTAACATTTTAAAATAGAAAGGGAATTTGACTCTCCAAATTTGGAAGCCAAATTCACTCTATAATTAAATCCATTCAAAAATTTCAATTTACAATGTTCCATATATTGGTCAAAGAATTATGCTACTTGAACATAAAGAGTTACATACAGATGAGATGTGAAAACGAGAGTGAGAATTTTTTTTTATTTGATTGAAGAAATTCTGACTCAGTCATATTTCATTACATCATGTGTATGTAAACCATTATATAAATTATTGTGTATATATTGCACAATCATACATACATATGATGTGGTGAGATATTATTGAGTCAGAATTTCTTTAACCAAATAAAAAAATCCTCACTCTTTTTTTGAGACATCATCTACATGTAAGCCATTATATAACTCTATTATATATAAGTACATTATTCAATAATAAAATAACTAGAAGGAAAGTTGGTGAAACTAAAAGAAATGAAAAATAATAATAAATACATATTAGGAGTAATAAAATTAAGTATTAATGATAAAGAGACTATTGGAGTATTTAGAAATTTTTACTCTATATATTTATAAATGCTCTCTAAATTATAAAATATGATCTTTAAAAATAGAGAGTCTCTCGAAAATACGCTTACAATGCATTTAATTTCGTCCAACTTATTATCTAAAAAAACATATTCGATCATTAACTATACACAATGCAGTAGAGGCCCCTTAACTGTAAAGCATACATTTCAATCTTTCCTTGTTTGGTACACATTAAAATTTTCATTCTCATTTTTTCTTCTCATTTTCAACAATATATTTTTCAATAAAATAATATTTTCCATCACATCAATAACTTTTCCTTCTTTTTCAACCACACATTCTTCATCAATATACTATTCGAGAATACATTCTTACAAAATAATATGGCTCAAACACACCCTTAAAACTTAACAATGTATACCCTATTAATACTTCTATCTTTCTCTACTGTTCTGATTAAAGAATATGATGAGTTGGTAGCCAGAATTACTTAGGAGGTTTCTTCTAACTCAATATTTACCTCGACAAAAATAAAAATAAAATGACAAAACACGAGAACAATTTGTCACAAAAATAGAATAGCTTTTTCTAGTATTAATGACCAATGCAACGATGATACATTCACCAATTCCCACATGTGGATGCAAATTGCCACTTTCCTTAAGGGTTTATGTACTCTCCAAAGAAGAAAAATTGGGTGTTGGGGCTTTATCAAATCATTTAGCACCATGTTTGAGTGTGCTTATATCATAGAATATAAGCATTTGTGGAGCACTACTTTTTCGGCTCAAAACACATAAATTGTGGGTTTCACGCAAGTCTTTACATCTCCTATTTTAGATAATTCTTTTAAAAATTGTTAGGTTTTTATAGTTTATAATGTAATTGGCAAGTCTGTGAACAAAATTGACTAAATTGGATAAGTTGTAAAAGTCATGGAGTAAGTTGCAATTAATAGAAATCGAGTCATATTAGGTGTAGGGTTCGAGAATGGAAAAGAACGAAAAATGGCGCCACAGTTTCTCTAGACTGTCGCCGAGATTTCGTTCGAGCAGCAGAAAGAAAAATATTTTCGTTAGACTATCGCCGGATACTCGCTCGAGCGACAAGTCGTCACTCGACCATCGCTGAGCTTTCGCTCGAGGGACAGGGTTAGTCGAGGATTTTTCAATCACAATTTCAAGACTTTTTATCCGGCTCATTCAACTTAAACCTATCATATAAATATCAGAACGCTACATGACGTAAATTCGAAGCTTGAAACAGAGAGAGAACTTGAGAGCTTCGTCTTTTCATCTTCCAATTCATTAAGAGACTTCAACCTTCATTTATTTGATTATACTTGGAGGAGACAAATTAGTTCCAGTTAATCCAAATACCAAGCTTACTGAGGAACACAAAGTTCTTTAAAAATTTACAAGAGATAGACGAATCCACAAAGTCAGGGGTTGAAGAATCTAGGAGGGATTTGATATTGCAGTTAGGAGTTGATACATGAACGCGCAATCCAGAAGAGTTGTCAGATTGCATTTAGAAGTTGGTATAGGGGCACACAATCTAGGACGACTATTGGAATCTCAGCCAGGAGTTGTTGCAAAGCACGCAATCCAAGAAGACTATATTAACTTCAGTTAGAAGGTCAGAAAGTTTGTGTCGTTGTCTTGTCTGGCGGACTATAAGTTCGATCGTTTATAGTAGATTTTACAGAAAAGTGCCCGAAATTTTTAACTAGTTGGGCTTTCTTCGTGAACATTCCGCATGTTTTTTACTGGTTTATTTACTATTTTCATATTCTGTGGCATTTAAACATAGGGTAATTGGACTGTATGCTAAACCATCTAGAGATAATTAATTAGTGACTTGTTGTTGGTTAATTACAATTTTGAATTTACACCTATTTATCCCTTCTAGGTGTAGTTTGGGTCTAACTACATAAATTTCAATTGGTATTAGAGCCTTATTTCGATTCCTGACCCTTAAATAATTCTAGATGAGTCAGTCATTGTCCGTGCCTCTATTTCTCGATGGAAGTAACTATGCTTATTGAAAAGTTCGAATGAGAGCTTTCCTTAAAGTATTGGATGAACGTATTTGGATAAGCGTTCAAATTGGGTGGACTACTCCTTCAACCACTATTGCTGGTGTAGCTACACCCACTTATATTTCACTTTGAACTAAAGATGAATTAGCTGAGTGTAACTTGAACAGTAAGGGTCTTCATGTCATATTCATGGTTGTGTCTGCTGAAGAGTTTAGGAGAGTATCGATGTATGAAACTACTAAAAAAGTTTGGGATATCTCAGAGACCACACACGAGGGAACTAAAACCGTTAATAACTCTAAACTGCAGATGTTGACCTCTAGTTTTGAAGATATTAGAATGAACGACGATGAATTGTTCGATGAATTTTATGTGAAGTTGAATGATATAATAAATTCAAGTTTGAACTTAGGTGAAAAGACCCCCGAGTCCAAAATCATTAGAAAAGTCCTTAAATCCTTACCGGAAAGGTTTAGACCTAAGATCACGGCGATTGAAGAAAGTAAGGACTTAGACACTGTCAAGATAGAAGAACTCATAGGATCACTCCAAACCTATGAACTCACCATATTTCAATCGAAAAAGGTTAAATCCATAGCCATGAACACTATTAAGGAAGAAGAGAGTGGGTCGACTGATGTTGAGACCCTTAGAGATGACGAAATGGCATATTTTGTTAAAGAAATTCCGAAAAAATGATGAGGAATAGGAAAGATCCTCAAGAACAGAAAAATGATGTCCCTAGTAAATTCTAGAAAGATAAGCGTGAGAAGAATAACCTTAGGATTTCTAATAAGAAAACTCAGTCAGTTAGATGCCATGAGTGTCAGGGTTTTGGTCACTATAGGAATATATGTCCTAATATTAAGAATAATTTGGAAAAATGAAGGGGTAAGGCATTAGCAATGACTCTGAGTGATGAAGAGTTAGATTCGAGCAATCAAAGTGATACTTCTAGAGGTGTAGATAAACAAAAATATATGGCATTCACGTCTAGAGTTAAGACTGAATCTGATAAGGGGAATGAGAAGACTTAGAGCATTAGTTGCGATGAGGAGTTTAAGAGTGAGGAAGATTATGAGGATGATGAAGATATCCATGAGTTATATCAATAGTTGTTCGATGAGAGTCTTAAAATCAAAAAGGTCAATATAGCTATGCTGAAAAAGCTTGATCGCCTTGAAAGAGAGAAAGAGAAACTTTCTGCTAACCTTCAAGACTCTATCAAAAAATTGAGCAAGTTGAAATTTGTTAACGAAAACTTGGAAGCTAAAGTTAAAAACTTAACAAGTGAATTGGAAAAATCCAATACTCAACTTCAGTCCTTTATAAGTGGAACTCAAAAACTCGATCAACTATTGGGAATGAACAAGCCTTCTGGTAATAGGCAAGTTCTAGGATATGTTCAAAATGGCGATGACACTGCTGGTACATCCAAGACCACGTTTATTCCGGCAACTAATACCAAAATTAGGAATGTTGCTAATTCTCTACCTAAGGCATGAACTTTGAAGGATCGAGGCCTACTAAATAATGTTGGATAAATCGTCATATGATTCAATGTCAACTATTGTGTATGTTTGTTCCCAAATGTCATCGTTGTAGTGCACTGGAACACATAAGGGTTGAATGCCATAAACGTGCGCTGAGAAGTAAAATTCAGGATATCACTAGAAAGTTTAACTTTCTCACAAATCAAGTTAGCCATCTAATTGAGATGATTACTCAGTTGACTAAAATTACCTCTGCATCTGAAAAAATTTGGGTTAAAAAGAGTGACCAAGAGGTCATGAGCTTGATCGCGCTCTTAAGGGTAAGAGCGTTGGTATACCTCGTTGATTAGGTATTATTTTTGCATGCTCGTATTTCTCCATTGTGTGACATTAATTTATGCATACATCATATTCGTTTATTTGTTTTCTATAACGAAAACTCATGCATTTTCTTATTTTTTATTTTTGTGTGTTCAACATTTTTTATGTGCTTAGTGTATTCATAATTTCAATTATAAAAAACAACAAAAAATGGAGTATTGAAAAATAAAAAAATTCTTTTTACAGCATAATATATAATATACTTGAACTTGTTTGTTGTGATCAAATATGGGGTAATCGATGAGTAGTAACATAGTTTCCATCGCGGCTTAGGTTATTTATGGAGTACTTAATATAAATGTCTTCATTTACCATCTGCACTGCACACACTATGTTATTGTTAGTAGGACTCTACTATGTGTGTGAAACTATGGATGGCAATCACTTATTAGTAAGGTGATTTTGAACATGAATTGACCTTGTTAATTAGATCTAAGCTCGAGTTTATCCCTAGTAATAAAAAAAGTTCAATATCTTATTCTCTTCTTCGGAGCCTATTTCACTCAAACAATTACGTCTAAGGGGTTTCTAATAACATGACGCCTATGGTCAACTGACTTGGGTTAACTGACCTAAAACTCACTACATGAGTCATTTTAGTCACTTAAGGAAGAAAAGCATGCACTTAAAATGAGGAAAATAATAATGAGCTTCGAATATTGAATGTTATAAAATAAATATTTGCTCAAATTTAGGGGGAGAAAAGAGCTTTCCATACAAAATGAGCTTTTCTGTATAGGTTCTAATGTGTTTTAAATGGTTTGACTTTCATAAGTAGACGAATAAATTTATTGGCAGGATGTTTAGCGTGTCATTTCTCACAAAATTAAGGTTTGGAGTCCTACTTTCAAAGTATTAGTAACACTTTATACATATGGATCATTTATACAATTTACTCCGTGCTAACTTGAGTTACGAATGTGGGAAGGGTTACTGTTCATTGCTTATACTTTTACATGCTGACAACTGCATTTTTGGGTTATAATATGTTATTCTTGGTCCATTAGCATTTTGTGACAAAAAGAGGGTATATATATTTTTTTGATGATGGAATAGATTTTTGTGGATATATATGATATTTTTTACTTGACATGATGTATCTAAAATTTTTGAATCAAATGCATCAAATGATAATTTCAGTATTGCTAGATTAGGTTTTGATGTTTAGTAGTATCAATATTTCGTTTTTGTATATTGGGTTGCATTGATATTACATCTTAATTTAGCTTATGGTATGAAACTGAAATGGTGTGTTATGTGTTAGAACTGACACTTGTTAATGTTTCACATACAATTTACACTGGGTATTTAAGTTATCTATTTCAGGAAATAGGTTTTGATAAAGGAAAAGCATAATTCCATCAAGACAGTTAGTGTTAGTAGTGTTAGTCATTAATTCTGTAATTTTTTTACTACTACATAGACTTTAGATTTTAGTTTTGTCACAGAATCTCAAAGGTTGAGTTTGTTAGGTTTTGATAGTATATAATATAATTGGTAAGTCTGTGAACAAAATGGACTAAATTGGATAGGTTGTAAAATTTAAGGAGTAAGTTGCAAATAGTAGAAATTGAGTTGTATTAGGTCTAGGGTTCGAAAATGGAAAATAAGGAAAAACGACACCGCAATTTCGTTAGATTGTCGCCAGGACTTCGCTTGAGCGGCAGAAATAGAAACATTTTGGCTAGGCTATCGCCAAGTACTCGCTCGAGCGACAGCTCGTCACTCGACTGTTGCTGAGCTTTCGCTCGAGCGACAGGGTTAGCAAGGAATTTTTTCATTCACGATTTTAAGGCTTTTTATCCGGTCCATTCAACCAAAACCTTATCATATAAATACCAAAACGCCACAGAATGTAAATTCGAAGGTTGAAACATAGAGAGAACTTGAGAGCTTCATCTTTTCATATTCCAATTCATTGAGAAACTTCAACCTTCATTGATTTGATTATACTTGGCGATAAAAACATCAGTTCTAGTTAATCCAAATATCAAGCTTACTGAGGAACATGGAGTTCTTCAAGAATTTACAGGAGATAGACGAATCCACAAAGCTATGGGTTAGAGAATCTAGGAGGACTTTGATATTGCAATCAATGAGTTGGTGCAGGAGCGCGCAATCTAGGAAGGTTGTCAGAATCTCGGTCAGGAGTTGTTGCGAGGCACACAATCTAGGAGGACTTATTAACTTCAGTCAGGAGGTCAAAAAGTTTGTGTCGTTGACTTGTCTAATTGACTGTAAGTTCGATCGTTTATAGTGAATTTTGACTGCAAAGCTCCCGAAGTTTTTACCCAGTTGGGGTTTCTCCATGAACATTCCGCATGATTTTTACTACTTTATTTACTGTTTTCATATTTTGCTGTATTGAAACATAGAGTAATTAGACTATATGCTAAACCATCTAGAGATAATTAATTAATGATTTGTTGCTAGTTAATTACAATATTTGATTCCGCATTTACACATATTCACTCCTTCTAGATGTAGTTTGGGTCAAACTTCGTAAATTTCAAAAACGATGTTTAAACATGACCAATGAAACACTTATTTTCAACAGGACCAACAAATTCCTACCACTATGATTTTTCCCTTAATTCCAATAAAATAAATAGAATACTACTCAAACTGATCTTCAACATGTTCCAATTGAGTCTGAAAATGAGATTGAATCTTCTAAAATTGCACTTACTGATTATCAATTAACCAGAGATAGAGAAAGGAGAGAAATAAGACATTCAACTAGATTCAATAATGAAGAATTTGTTACCTTATTTTATGCTCTTGACTCTATGAATTCAGAACATGTTTCTTTTGATGATGCTATGAACTCATCTGATTCCAAATTCTGGAAAGAGGCTATGAATGAAGAAATATATTCACTTATTAAAAATGGAACCTAGATTTTGGTTGACAGACCTAAAAATCAAAAGGTTGTTGATTGCAAGTGGATTTATAAGATAAAACAAGGATATTCTAATTCTGAAAATAAGAGGTATAAAGTCACATTAGTTACTAAGGGGTTTACTTAAAAGGAAGGAATTGACTATAATGAGATTTTCTCACATGTGTCTAAGTATACTTCTATCAGAATTTTGTTAGCACTTACAACTCATTTTAGTTGGGAATTTGATCAACTTGATGTCAAACCGACTTTTCTAAATGGAGACTTGGATGAGATTATATATATGAATCAACCATTGGTATTTGAAGTAAAATCCAAAACTGAAAAGGTGTGATTGCTGAAAAAATCTCTGTATGGGCTGAAACAAGCCCACAGGCAGTGGTATATCAAATTTAATACTTATGTTAAAAAATTGGGCTTTGTAAGAAGTAATTATGATCCATGTTTCTTCTTCAAAGGGCCAGGTGGACTTGAATCCATTTATTTGCTTTTATATGTGGATGATATGTTGCTTGCTTGTCATGATAGATCTGAAATTGATTCTATTAAGTCTAAATTGAAATCTGAATTTGAAATGAAAGATTTGGAACAAGCTAAAAGAATACTTGAAATGGAAATAGAAAGAGACAGAGATAATTGCATCTTGTTGTTAAAACAAAGTTCTTATATGAAGAAAATACTTGAAAAAATTTCTATGCTTGAGTGTAAACCTGTGACTTTACCTATTGCTAATAATTTTAAACTGACTAGTGAACAATCACCTAAAATATAAGATGAATTTAAAAGAATGAGAAATGTTCCATATGCTAACACAATATGTTCAATTGTGTATCTTATGGTTTGCACCAGACTATGGAATTAGTGTCTTAAGCAGATTTATGGCCAATCTAGGTGAAACTCACTGGCTGGCTGTAAAGTGGATGTTAAGATATTTAAGGGGTTCATCTGATTTAGGTTTAGAATTTAAAAAGAGTAAAAAAGGAATAACGTTAAAAGGTTACACTGATTCTGATTTTGCTGGTGACTTAGGTAAAAGAAGATCCACATTTTCATATATTTTCACTTTGTGTGATGGCTGCATTAGTTGGAAGTCACAATTACAAAAATTAGTTGCCTTATCCTCAATTGAAACTGAATATATTGTTGCATGTGATGCTATGAAAGAAAGTATGTAGCTAAGTGGTTTGTTAAACGAAATTGGTTTTGATGATGATTCTGTTAAGATGTATACTGATAACCAAAGTGTCATTCATCTTAGTAAAAACCATGTTTATTATGATAGAACAAAACATATAGATATTAAGTTTCATTTTGTAAGACACATGGCTGAAAATGGTTTGATCGTTTTAGTTAAAATTCCTACAGAATACAATCATTTAGATTTGGGGACTAAGGTACTACCTTTAAATAAATTCAGGAATTGTTTGAAGATTCTGAATATCACTTGATGTGATAATTAGAACTTCAAGTAATGTTAAACTTATAGAGTTGAACTAATTTTTGTTTTTCCCTTCTGCAGGTTTTTCGAATAAATGAAGCAAAGTAAATATAGCAATTCTAGATCCATTAAGTGAGCCAAAGTATAGCTCAGCAATGTGGAGATTGTTAATTGTATTGGGCTGCCTCACTATACCTTGGGCTGGGTCGTGTTTGCTATTTGGACCATTAAGTGAAACGAGTTGTGGCCTCAATTGAATTAATGTTATCAGTAGTACACGTGACTGACTCTTTGCCCTTGGATGCTAACTGTTCATATTAATTGGTTGACTTGGCTTTTGGAGATTCTGGTATTTGAGAGTCTTCCATTCTCTCTTCGTCTCTCTATTTTCCATTTTCTCTCTGAGTAAAGTTTAAGGTTTTCATGGTTCTTGTAATCGTAATCAATCTTAGTGATTTCTTCAATCCTATTCTTTGTGAAGTATGTATATTGTGTATAGATTAGGGGTTGTTTATGTGATTACAGTTCTGTATTTTGAGGCGAGATTAAACTAAAGAAACATTTGGTTTCTTGGAACATTTGTACCGATTCTTGCTTGATACTTAGTGAATCTAGAGCTATATCCTTTGTGGAGGCTCAATTGGTGATTAGGTCGTTGTGACTGAACATCCGGACCCTACGGGGTGAAAAATCATGTGTTTACTGTTCTTTTATGATTCTGCAAGTTATTTAGTGGTTTGTGAACTTCGATCCTTTTAGTATTGTTGATTTGGGACCTTACAATGAGGATTTCGTTGACGTGGTCAATTCATCTACAAAGAAAGAGACTCTAGCACCTGGGGAATCCAATATGCGGAACTTGAAGCATGGAGACATCATATAGCTTGAGAGAAAAAGGGTATTAACGATGCGATGTTCCTCTCATTTGACCTTCAAAGCCTATAGTTCTGTTTTCCATTCCAGATGGCAAGCATCAAACGGTAATGAAGTAATATTACGTCTGACCTATGATTTTGGAGGTGACTAGAAATGGGCAAACATAGTATTTCTCCATGTCAAGCTTGGTACATATGGCTTGAAATTATTTCATCTTGCATTACCCCAAGGAAACCCAACGACAAGTCCAAATAACCCAACAATTGTGAAATTATTTCTTTTTCTACAGATTATATTTGTTCTTTTTTCCTTTTTTATCGTTTCTTTCCTATTCTCTATGAAAAAGATTAAGTTGTAATTAAAAATATTTAATATCATTTTTTTTTTATCTATTTTCTTGTTAAAAATATCAATTTGCAATTAAATTTAAGTATAACAATTGGTTGTTTACTCGTTAAAGGTATTACATACAAATAATACTGAATATAGATATTTCTTTTAGAAAGAATAATGAAATATTATTTATATATATAATTGATGTAATTTAAAATGTTATTCTTTTAAAGCTATTTTTTAATATCCCGCAGAAAGGGATCGTGGAGATCAAACCTTCACTATCTAAGTGGGAACATTTCATTGTTATGCGAGGTCCAAATAAAATTATTTTAAACTAAAGTTTTCGAAAATCAAGTGACTTTTAGAAAATTTTATAAAAGTTTTAAAATAAAAGCTTATAGAAATTTACGAAAGATTTTCTTTTATTCCATAAAAATCTAAAAACTTCCATAAGTTTCACAAAACTATCACTTAAAAAGTCTATAAATCCCTTTGAGAGTCGCAATTGAATACACTCAACTAGTCAAATTTAAATTTAAATATGGGATTGGTGTGGAGATATATTCATATATAGCACTTTTCTTTTCTATCCTTTTTTCTAATCTAATTTTTTGTTAAAAATATCAATTTGTAATTAAATTTTAAGGCTTAATTTGGTTTAAATCTCAATTTAATCTTCGCCTTTACCTAGATATCTTAATAACTGGTTCGTCGTTAATGAATCATGTTAAATCAAGATATTTACATGACCAACGAAAGTTCTATGTTTACTTACTATCTATATCATACCACCATTTTCCTAACAAAAAACATTGAATTTCATCCCTTCAACCGTCGTCTTCAGCTCCTATCCTCTCGTATCTCCCTTTCCACTAAGTTCAACAAAATTTGAAAAATCATAATAAATCTACTAAAAGAAGTATAAAAACATAGTTTTGGAGAGAAAAAGATAAAGAAAGATATAAAATATAAGTGGAAATGAAATTCTTATTCCATTTTTGTACCACGAGTATTAGAGTAGTGGAAAGGATAGGGCGGATCCAGAAATTCCTATCAAGATTTCAAAAATAAGAAAATCTTTATAAACAAAGTGCATTAACAATTTAAAAGTAATGTTCACTTTGAAAACAAAAGCGTAATGTGGACACTTGCCGAGTTCTATCTATTGTAGAAAAGATGAAAATTTAGTTTGAATTTGCAACGGGTAATTCTGACCTTGTAGAACTCACTATCGTTTGGCCCCATTAAAATTATATTTCATTTTTCTTTTTCTTACTATCAACCACATATTTTTCAATAAAATAATATTATAAGTAATTCCAAAAAAAACTTTTTTTTAAACCACATATTTTTTTTTTAAAAAAATACTATTACAAACATTAAAATTTCAAATAATGAGGGGCCAAAGGGGACCTTAGAGATAGTGGAGGAATTTCTTCCGTTGAAGTTAGGTAACTTGGATGTAATCTTGGGGATGAATTTTGCAGGTACGAAACACATTCAACGAGAAAAACTTTGTCTTGATCCAACTATAGAGGATATAAATAAAGATAATAAAGTTTCGTGGTTGTGACTTTAAAGTTGATTCTTCCAGTAGCTATTGTTGATACCGTAGTGATAATATTTTACGCTCATGAGACTTTCCAAGGATTGATAGCTGAATTGGAGATTCTTTAGTCCAAAATTCTCTTTGTGTGAAGGTTCATATATAACTTTTATACGTTATTATATTTATGTTTCAAACTTTTTTCATGGTATTGTTGCTCTCAATTTAACATAGTAGCTCATCTCAAAATGAGTTTAAATTGTCTATGGGCCAAGCAGCTCGATTCGATTGCCACCCTTAACTAGACTTCATTTTTGTTCAGCGGACATTGGTAGAGCTTGGGTCAAAATATATAAGAGGAGCAAAATATATATGCTTGCAGTGAAAAAATGTTGTTCACATTATTATCTCAAAGTTTGACTTCCTTCTAGTCTAAAGTCTCTCTCCGTCTTCATATGGGGTAATTAGCCCATAACGATCAAATCTTTCATTGTTATTGTAAAAAATGTCCATATCTTTTTTTTTTTTTTTTGGCATTTTCATCCTTGCGCAAAATGTCATTTCATCTATTTTCTCAATTAAAAATTGTAAAATGACGAATATACCATTTTCTTTAAATAAAACAAAAAGAACGAGAAAAACCTAATTGCAACTATACTCCCACTTTTTTTAAAAAAGTGTAAATGAGTTTCAAATAAATTATTAAGAGGGTAATTAGTACATATTGTCCTTATCTTTCATCATTATTGCGAAAACGTCCATATCTTTCATTTTTAGGTATTTTCACCCTTAATTACATTTTTGTTATGCAAACCATCATTTCCATCCAGTTTCGTCTAGTTTCTCAACGAAGGATGGTGAAATAATGAATATACCCTCATATTTAAATAAAAAATATTTTTTTAGTTTCTGATTCTTTAATAATTTATTTGTGACTCGTTTACACTTTATTATTTTTATTTTTATTTTTAAATAAATTTAATTGTGACTCATTTTTACTTTTTAAAAAAATTAATTTTTTTTAAAAGTTTATTGGGGACTCATTTGCACTTTCTTTTTAAAAAATGGGACTATGATTGCAATTGATTCTTTAATTAATTTTTTTTTATTTAAATAGGAGGTTATATTCATCATTTCATAACTTTTATTAAGTAATTGGATGAAAATGAGTAAAAATGATGGTTTACATAATTAAATGTGTAATTAAGAGTGAAAACACCAAACAAATAAAAGGTATTGACGTTTTTTACAATAACAGTGAAAGATAGAAACATTATGTGTTAATTATCCTTTTAATAATTTATTTGGGATTCATTTGTGCTTTTTAAACAAATTGGGACTATGATTGTAATTAACTCCTTTTCCCTTTGTTTTATTTAAAGAGAAGTGTATATTCGTCATTTCACAATTTTTAATTGAGAAAAATTGATGAAAATGATATTTTGCGCAATGAAAGGTGGAAATAAGGATAAAAATGTCAAAAAATGAAAGGTATAAATGTTTTTCATAATAACAATATAAGGTGGAGACATTATGTGCTAATTACCATTTCATATATATTGTTACATTGTTTGAAAATGTCAGAAGAGATTCGTTTAATCTAAAAATGACAATAATGCTACCCACGAAGTCACAACCCCTCCTCCTTTAAAATTTATGTTCCTTCATAAAAAATATTAACTAAAAAAAAAAGGAAGAAGAAGTTTGCATTTCAATATAATCTCTCATTTTTAAAGGTCAATTTTAACCACACATTTCATACTCCCTACAACCAGTGCTTAAACAAGCATAAAGAAAAGGAAAAGGAGGGGGAAAAACGAAGGCAAAATCCGACCACCCCTCCGTGCCTCCCTCCCCAAATCAGTAATGAAGTGTCGACACTGATTCTTCATCCACAATGAAAAGTCTAAGCGTTGGAGATTTGAAATGCGCTGCAAAATTAAAATGTACAGCATGGAGACCATCCAGATTCTTAATTATGCAGGCTGCAGCTCTAGAAAGCCAAGAATCAAGTGTTGTCACAGACTATATTCTCAAGGTAGCATAAGTTAAAAGCAATTCATTATACACGTACTTACATGAATTGGTAGACATTATTCTCTGATTGTGGAGCATAAACTATTTTTGCAGATTTTGGGGTTTGGATAATTGTGCACATATCATAGTAGGAGATCAAAATCTTAGAGGAATCTTTGGAGGGCAGAGGAAACGTGTTACAACTGGTGAACAAGCTGCATTTCTTTGTAGGAAATTCGTTATGGGTTTTATTAAACTTTAAAAATTACAGGTGACATGCCAGTTGGACCAGCAAATGCGTTTTTCATGGATGAGATATCGACCAGCCTGGACAAGTCAATTAGGTAATCTGTCCATATTCTCAACTAGCCCTGCCCAAAAAATTAATTCCCTAGACCAAAAGCAAATTCATGGTGAAAAATTAAAAAGGGAAAATTACATAAACCATATATTTAAACTTCCAATTTCAAATTTCAGATGTGAAGTTTATTTAATTAAAAATCAGGTATTAATTGAATATTTTGTTAATTTAAATAATATTATAATACTAATATTTCAAACAAACTCTAATTCATTTTCAATCTCATTTTCTCTCACTACTAACTCTCTCTCCCTCCCCTCTCTCTCGTCCAAAATCGAAGCCCCCGGAAAGAAGGCAGCCGTCGGCAAACACATCAACAATCGACAGTCAGTGCTACTGCAATGAAGAGGAAATGACACGAAAGCAAATCCATCGCGCCCCCACGAAGCAAATCCACCACACCGCCGCACTTTTTCCTTCGCGAATCATCGAGAAGTAGACACCCACTCCGGCGAAGCACCGCACCAGCGTGCGCAAAGCAGAAATGGTTTAGGTGGTGGTGATTTTGTGGGTTTGGATGGTGTTTTGTGTAGTGGTGGTGGTGGTGGTGGTGGTGGTGGTGTTTCTGTGGTGGATCTGGCGGTTGGGGAGGGTTTGGATGGTTTTTTGTGTGGTGGTGGTGATGGTGTTTTTGTGGTAGCGGTTTTGTGGTGGTGGTGGTGGTGGATTTGGCGGTCGGGGTGGTTTTGTAGTGTGTGCGGTGGTGGATTTGGTGGTGTTGTAGTGTGTGCGGTGGTGTTGCTGTTGTGATGTGGTGATGTTGGTGTTGCAAAAATGGCGGTGGCGGTAGTGACTGGCGTTGGTGGTGTGGTGATTTATTTGCAGTGGCTTTGTTATTGGTCGTGTTGTAATGCTGTGGCGGTGGTGGCGGGTGAAGGTGGTTGCAAGTGGTTGGAGTGGCAGTGGTGGTAGTGTTGGTGATGGTGGTATGTGACCTACTATTTGATGGTGTGTGACCAAATATTTGATAATCTGTGACTAGTTACTCAACTGTGTGGCGGTGGTAGCGGGTGAAGGTGGTTGCAAGTGGCTGTAGTGGCAGTGGTGGTAGTGTTGGTTAAGGTGTTATGTGACCTACTATTTGATGGTATGTGACCAAATATTTGGTAATCTGTGACTAGTTACTTAACTATGACCTAAAAATTTAATGATATGTGATTAAAAAATAATATGTGGCCAACAAATTTAAAAATCTGTGACCGACAAATAAATTGTGACTAATTAATTTAATAATACGTAACTAATAAATAAATTGTGACATATAATTATGTATCTATGACCATTAATTGTATAACTGTGATTTTATTATATTTAATTAATAAATATATTTAATTAATAATATACATACTTGAATTTTGAATTTCAAACTATAAACTTGATTTGTGAATTGGTGTAAACTATACACTTGATTTATGAATTTTTTTTTCCAATTAAAAAAGAATAAAATTTGTCTAGCCCAAATTTTAATTTTAGCCCAATTAACTTCATTTCCAACCCAAGTCCAATGTTCAATAATTCAAATTTAGTTTCAAACTCTACAACAATTACATATTTATTTTATTCATATTCATGATACACAAATAACTCGTTAACAAATTAAATTTTTTATTTCACACTTAAAAAGCTCATTTATAATCAAATTAGTTTACTATATAACAAATAATTTTTATTGATTAAAGATAAATGACTTGTTTGAACAATTTAAAATGCCAAATGCTTGACTAAACTTAAAAGTAATTAATTCTTTTCTAATATATTTTTTCATACATTACTTATTTATACTTGGAGTTAAAAAACTACTTATTTCGACTATGAAATGGATGTTATTATCGAAATAAGTAATATGCTATATATTTAGTTTTATTAGTTAAAAATATATTTGTTAGAACTTTATTACGAGTGTTCAAAAATATATTATGACCAATATTTTAAAAACTGACTCGGTCATCGACCCGGAAAAGATGAAGGGGTCAAAAAATGAAAACAATAATTTTTTAAATTTTCATATTAATAATTCAAAGTAAATCTATCTTTGTTACTTAGATTCATTATCCTACAATTAATCTCGATACTTCAAAAATTAAAAATCAATATGTTAAAATAGTTTACTTTGTTAAATTAAAATAGTTTAAATTTATAGAAAATGATATCTAACATTAATATATTAATAATCAAGTGCGAAAAATTACAATTTAATTAGTTGTGATTCAGAATCAAATTAGTCAATTAGACATACATTTAGGAAATGATTTTGATGGACATTTTAAAATTGGAGAGAATAGCATCTATAAAAAGCACTATCCCACATTGGAAGTTTATGAAACCGTTTGAGAGAAGAAGCATGTCATCCAATATTTTTCTATGGGACTTTGAATTGTAATTTATGAGGTCCATTCATGAAGTTAAATTTTTTTAAACTAAAAGAAAAAATCAGGAAAACCACCAAATTGAGACTAGTTCACCGGTTTATGGTCGAACCGACTGATTTAGTGGTTCATTGGATTTTGAGCGGTTTTGTCATAATTAGTTAATTGAGCATGATTTTGCCCGGTTTTGGGTCAGGTTCCCGGTTTTACCAGTCGAACCAACCAAGCCAGTTTTGACAACATTGATTATGATCACATTATATGATTGTTATGAATTTAACATTTTAAACTAAATCTTATGTGGTTTAGAGCATTTTTTATGGTATAAGTTCATTGAAAAAAAATTAAATTTCACTCCAGCCTAATGTATCATTCTGGCTACGCCCTTGCCAGAAACATACAATCATTCTCATTTCTGAGGGGTAGATTGTTTATCAGTACCCTCGTGAATATGTGCTTGAATATTTCGAATCGATGGGTTTCAAATGCCCAGAGAGAAAAGGGGTAGCAGACTTCTTGCAAGAAGTAGGCATTAGAAACAATTGAAATGATGTGCTTGTGATTATTAAAAAAAATTCAGTTCTGCTGAAACTTCATTTTATGCAGGTAACATCAACAAAAGATCAGCAGCAGTATTGGATAAACAAAGACTCGCACGCGCGCTACAAACTGATTACGGTCGAGGAATTTTCTGAAACATTCCAGTCATTTCATATCGATAGGGCCTGAGTTTTGAGCTATGATGCACCGACACGGACATATGTGTCCGTCACGATTTTTAAAAAAAGTACAAACACAACACGTCATCAATATGTTGATTAAATTCTTAAAAAAAAATTCATTTATATATTATAAATTTAATTTTATACTTGTTATTAATTTTTCTTAATAAAAACCTTTTAAATATGAGTATTCATTTATTACTTGCTAATAACTTTAAATTGACAGTATGTAATATTTCTAATATAAAAAGAAAAATGATTACGATAGAATATCCGAGAAGTGTCGGTATCGACACGTATCAGACACAGACACACTACTCTAATTGAAGTGTCCGTGCTACAGATATTCTGAGCTTTCAACTCCATTTGACAAGGAAAGAAGCCATCCAGCTGCTTTGACAACTGTAAAATATGGTGTTGGGAAAACGGAGATCCTGAAAGCTTGCTTTTCCAGAGAACTCTTGCTAATGAAGAGAACCTCACTAGTCTACATCTTCAAGCTCTTCAAGGTTATTATTTGCATTACTACATTATTTATCCCATTCTTGCTATTAATATATGCATATTTCTATACATCATCAACGAAATACGAATACTTAACATAATATGGTCATAGATCTTAGATTGTAATCTGTTAAGGGAACTCTGATAAAGTATAATTGATCTTATACACATTGTGTTAGTTTGATGCTCTTTTAAGCAAGTATATAACAATAACATTATGAATTAACGTTCAATTACTCGCATATTATTATTTGTGATAATAATCTAAGGTTCCATGATTATCTGAAATACAACAAATTGTATACTTGACTGTTTGGGTATAGTGAGACACAATTCGTTATATATAATCAAAAATATGTCGTTCACAATCGGTACATGAAGTTAGACGCTTTATGTTGATAAGATTGCATTGTTCTTATTAAGATTTGTCTAGATCTGGGAATAAGAACAATAATGTGTTTTTTGAAGCACATTGAACGGGACCACATGGATTACTCATTTGTGACCACTCGAAATGAGACACCACTCGATTATCGAACAAGTCACCTAAATCCTAAGCAAGTAATGTACATTTAATTACTAGTTCAAGTTCTTTGAGGTGCCAATGAGTAAAGTCTTAATTAGAAGATCGATCTCGGTATTTTGGGAATCTGGGCGAAGTGGTTAGAGATCATATACATGTAATAGTGGAATCCGTTAATCATCATTATGAGACGATCGTCACTCTAAGATATTTTCTAAAGGGAATTGAACCTGAGCTCAGTAGTTCGATGATGAGATCGTTAGATTTGGTGTTGTGATGTGATCACAACAGATTCGCCTTATGAAATGGGACTTAGAGGGTAATACATGTTGAAGGGCAAAACGGTCATTTTGTCGACTTCAACATATTGATTGTCAAACAGGAGTTGACTTGTGGAATGGTAGTCGGAGGACATTGTTATCTAATCATAATTGACTTCCATAACTTTCGCTTGACTCAAGAGTGCAATCTCGAGTTTTTTGGTAGAGTAAACCGGGATTAATATATGTATCTCAATTGGTCAAGAGTTGACCCAATTAGAAGCATATATTGGAGCTTGGGTCTTGTGAGTCCGATTAGGTCCCTCTTTTGGCTCTAATATAGGTGTGTGACTTAATTGGTCTACTACAATAAAGTTCAAGGACCATTGTGCAAATAAGAAACCCTAGTTGTTGGTTATAAATATGTCCCTTAGGGCACATTTTTCACTAGTGCTTATTTGCCAATTTCCTTCTCCTAAGAGTGTGAGAAATACCTAGAGAGCACAAGGGAAAAAACCTAAGGGAGGAAGCAATTAGTTTGGCTATTGAAAGCTCATTCAAGGTTATCATCTTACTCTTATATGTTAGGATTCAAAATAAAACACCAATGATCTCAAATGATTTTCTAAGATCCACCATGCTTTTGGGTTTAATCTTCAAAAGAAAATTAATTTCTTATTTTGAGGATTAGATACCCATTTCCAACACATTGATCTATTGATAAAAAAATATTGTGCTCGACCCTTGTCAATGTTATGGTCTACCATTTTAAAAAGGCAAGTTGGCGAGAAAATCCTAGAGCAAATTGTTTATCGCTTGTGGAATTGTCTTAATAAAAGGAACGCAGACTCAATTAGTGTTAGGAATATTGAGCCTAACTCCACCTAATAAAACCGGCTTATTAGGGGAGGATTGCCCTCACCTTATTAAGTGGATTATTTATATTTTCCCAAGCAATGTGGGATTCTAATACGCCCCCTCACGCACAGCGTGGACCATGCCAAACAACTGTGAACAAATCGATATTGGGTGGCACCCAACATTGCATAATTGGGCCTAGCTCTGATACCATGTTAGGAATATTGAGCCTAACTCCACCTAATAAAACCGGCTTATTAGGGAAGGATTGCCCTCACCTTATTAAGTGGATCATTTATCTTTTCCCAAGCAATGTGGGATTCTAATAATTAGTATTTATTCAAAGTGGACGTCGACCAACAAAATATACAAGTAAGATTAATAAGACTATGAAGACACAACTAGCGCATACTTAGCAGCTAACGTGGCTTGTCTAATGCTAAATCCTCCCTCAAGCTAACAGGGATTGAACGACGTTTATCTTGCTTCTGAGGACCTCAAATAGAGCAAAACCCAAGGCCTTAGTTAAGATGTTAGCAACTTGATACTCAATGGGAATTTATAACTGACATCTAGTTCTTTATTGAGTAATTTTCCTGGAACAAAATGTGAAACGATCTCTATGTAGGTTAGATGTTAGAGAACTGGCCCTTATGGTATACCTGTATAATCATCTGCAAAACAAGTCGAAATTGTCTCTCATGGTATACCTGTATTATCATCTGCAAACACAAATACTGACTAAACGGGCAGGATACCAAATATCTGTACTGACAATTTCTAAAGGATAGCGTTTTCTATTGACTGAATCTCGAAATGTAGATTGACAAAGTTTGCCATATGTATCGACAAGAAAACAAAAATGAAACTTTCTTAACAAGAGAAACAAGGTCAGTCAAGGCCTTCAGAACTAGACAAAGAATTTGATTATTATGATGGCCTAACCTTTTTGTGTCTGCTCTTTACATTGCAAAATTTGTTTGTTATCGAACCAACTATAGCTGAACTATTATTGGTATAAAGTTAGTAAATCAGAATCTAAGTAGAAATTAGTTAAGAGCTCGTGGATTCCATTTTGGCATGTATTCAGTTGCCTTTAGGACCGAATGAATGTTATAGAATCGAAGAGGATGAGATTTAGAGCAGAAATCATTTTAAATAAGTCAAAATCAAAGCATCGTCAGCCAAGATATAGTTGGGTCGGGTTAGCTATTTGGTTGAAACAATTATTACTTCTCAGTCACAAATTGAATCACAACTCATGTAAACGGTAATTAGTCATTCACAAGCATTAAGTCCAGAATGAGATACTCAAAAATCAGAAACAACACTAATTAATTCAAGTAAGAAAGATTCACATAATCATAGTTAGGCTATATCGCAAACTATAGAAAATAGAAATTAGTTCATGCTAAACTTGAAGAAAAACTCAATAAAATGGTTTGACATTAAGAACTTGAAAGAGTTGGAAGTAAATACTCAGAAACAATTCTGCTTCCTGTTATGGTGTTGTCTTTTTCTCGGATGCACTTCTTCCTCTGTTTTGTGTCAAAACTTCCAGTCTCTGTTGTGTCACCTTCTTCCCTATTCTCATGTGCCCTCCAAGTTCTGTAAGAACTCCCTTCCTTTTGTCTTTCAATCCATCAAAACAAGGAAAGAAAAATCAATCCCAAAATCCGCCTCCTTAATTCTGTAGATTTTCAGCCGTATATTGTGGGCCATTCTTCGCTAGGAAAACGTGGAAATTTCAAAACTCATGAGAAATTGTAGCACATTAAATCAGCTCAATACGATGTCTAATGAGATATATATGGTAAGAATATTGAAGACAGCACATATAAGCTTCCAATTCGAGATTGATTTTTAACCCCAAAAATCTTCCACTGATTTGCTCACTTCATTCCCGTGTCTCTTTTATTCTTCTTGAGCTGGGTCAAGCCCACTTGAATTGAGTTATAGTTTGGGCCTTGGGCTTTATCATATCTTGCTTCATTTCTACAATAAAATCATTAAAACCACAATTAGAATTGGTCATTGCTCAACTATAGAAAAAATATCATTAACAATTCCAAATATGCTTATGTATTAGCAAATAATCATGAACAATCATCATTAAAAATGTACTGTTATAAACTCTATCAACAAA
>CM032628.1:26189727-26300601 GCA_019097785.1 Fraxinus excelsior | reverse complement strand
TACAATGATTTCATCCTATTTTCTTAGGAGATATTTGAAATTTGACAAGGTTTTTGTAGGGATTTGTAATGTGAAATCAAGTGTTTCTTGTATCTCTCGTTATTCATGCCTATGCCCGTGCTCTTCTTCTCTTTTTATAAGGAAGATCCTGCATGCATTTGTCATTTACCCATCTTGTCAGCTACAGTGCCAGCTGAGAAAGTACATTCATTGGCACGTTCAGATTGGTTAGGGAGCTAGGCTTGTCAAGTCATTATGAGTTAATCTCAAATGTGATCCCCAATAATTAATGAATTATTTATGGAAGGAAGATAAGATATTTCATTGGTGTGAATAGTGGACACTGACATAAGATCTACCAAGTGTCATGATTTTGTATATAGTTTGTACAATGTGTAAGGGATTTATAATCATTATGTTCCCTTGAACCTTGATTAACTACATAATCGAGCTGACCTTGCATTCCCGAACTCACATTAGCATGAACTTACTGTACACATTGATCCGTATTTTGTCGACCTTAGAGGTCGGTCATCAACACAATTTAAATCAGATTAAATTGGATGGTTTGTCGATTCTGGTTGCAATCAAGTGATTTCATGTAAAAATGTACTCCTCATTGCCCAACCTTATTTAAATTAGTTAAAGTTATAAAGAACCTATTTGATTCACATTATTGAGTGTAAAATGCATTTTAAATAGTGATTTGATGGAAAATATGTGATTAAAAAATACGGAAAGATTTTGGATTTGCGTGTAATACTATTTTATTGAAAAATGTGAGGTTGAAAATGAATTTTGAAAAAAATGAATTTTTGAAAGAATATGGATCAATCAGGGTGAAAGAAGAGAGCAATTTTAATTTAGAGAAATATTTAATATTATTTTATTTGAAAATTATAAAAATAATCACTCAGGATAAATATTTTCTAATTGAATAATGTTATTCACCTCATTATTAACACCTATTAATGTAAGAGAACATTATTCTTTCTAACTATTTATTTAAGTGAAAATTACACCCTAATCGATTTTTAAATATTACAGTTCTAAAATCAGGATTAAACTTAATATATCAATGAAATTTTTTTCAGGTGATAGTTTCATATTTAATATTAATAATAAATATAATTAATAAACATACTATCTATACATCTCTACCTCACATGCTCTATCATTTCTTTCCATCCTCTTAATACTCTATTTCTCACTACCCATCACATGTAGTCTTTCTTGGCTTCTTTCTATACCTATCCCATACGTTCCATGAGCCGTACGCAGATATGCTGTACAAGTACAGACAATGCAGCAAGTGCGGTCTTGAACAAAAGAGTTAGCAACTCATCTTTCTTACTTCTCCGACATTGTTGTACCTCTTAAGCGAATATGAGGCGCGACATTGAGAGGCCAACATCGCTTCATCAGGCCACCGAGTGCATGGCATCGAGGTCTCCATCCTGACGACTAATGTGGTTGTGGGATAAGACCGAGGTTGATGAAAGCAAAGGTAGAGTCTGACGCGAGGCTTATCAATTTGTTATCTAAGATGTATGGAAGCAGGGGTTGTCGTGAAGTACTTCAACTGCACACTTCCTTAGAAGGAAGAAGCTGTTTGAATGATATGCTGATGGATTAGTAGGAATAAAGTCGTGAGATTTCTGCTAAAAAAGTTTTCCAATGTAGAAAAACGTAATTCACGGTGGGAGATTCCGCCACAATCTTGATTTTATGGTGTTTACAATGAGTTTTGTGGAGTCTTTTTGCAACATTGTAGTAGTGTTTTTATGAGGTTATTTTATGGGTGGGTGGCGGCGGCGATGTGGTCCCATGTGTCCCATGTTTAAAACGTTATAACATGCGGTGTCAATATCTGGTGTGTCGTAGTAGTAATAGGTCACAAGTATCAAGTCATTGGTCATATGCATGTCATAGATAAATGTTCATAACTCACATATCAAACAAAACTGGGTACAAATAGGGCTATCAATAGATTGAATTTTGATCTCAGTTCGATGAAATTAATGGGAGATTGATTTAGGGTCTCAGTCTGATAACCCGATCAAAATCCGAGTCCGATATTCAATTAACTAAATGAAGTAAATATGGATATAGATCAATCCAATCCGATAACATAACATATCAGATATTCGATAACATAACAAATCGGATATAGATTTGACAATCAAATATTTGTTGGATTATCGAATCAAATCGAATCCATGAATTATTCTGATCGAATATGGGTAGATCCGATCTATAACTGATTTATATCCAATCCATTTATATCGAATATGGGTAGTTCATTCTCTGCACGTCACATATCAAATTTAACTGGTCACAAATCACATGTCACATGTTTTTGTGTGTTGATAACATGTCACAAATTCAAGTTCACAAGTTACAATTCATATGTTGTAGGTCACGGGTAATAGTTCACATATCACATGTCATATTTCATGGACAACATATCAATTTTTATAAGTCACAAATCTAAGAGAACTAGTTATAGGCCATTTGATCAATATCACATGAAATAGTTTCACAGGTCAAAGGTCACAAATTCAAGAGAAACTGGTCACATGCCATTGATTTCTCTGACCTCAACTCTTCGAATTGGTCACAAATTCTAACCAGATTTCGACGATGAGAATTGAAGTTATTTGCTCTAGTGAGCACTATGTAGATTATCTCATTATTCAATCTCTGATACACAATGTCGATAACTTCCAATTTGTGACCTCAATCATCCGGTGAGTTTCAATTAACTAGATTTCGATGGTGATAATCGAAATTATTTGCTTTGGCGAGTTCTCTCTTCAATTTTCTGATAGTTTCCAATTTTTGACCTCAATTGTCCAATGATTTCAATCAACCATATTCCGCTCGATGATAATCGAGAAAAGAACGGGTATGTGGCTTTCTATTCCGTTCGCTAGTGAATTTTTGCCACTGTTTGGTACCATTATTTTCAAAATATATTTTTCTTTCTTGTATTTTCAAATAATACATTTTGTAATAAAATAATACTAACCGCAAATAAAAGATATTTCTTTATTTTTGAATTTCACATTTTTCATCAAATCATTTTTTTCAAAATGCATTTTTAACAAAAAAAAAAAAAAAATAGAGAGAGGCTCAAATAGGTTTATTTTTGAGAGTTCGATTTGAGATGATAACTTAATTTTAGGAAATTTTTATATGATATATTATATATATCACCTGAGTTTTGGAATATTAAACTTGTTTTCTTAAAATTGAAATGAGGTATACCTAAGGTCTGATATATGTATTCTTCCATTTACTTAATACAGGTAAGAGCATAACTTAGCACTTACTATTTGTCATTGCAATTGAATAAATAAGATATTTATTTTATTAATATTAAGAAAATTTTTAAATACATATGAAAAATACTGTATTTCATAGATAAAACTAAATTTTCATAAAAAAATGTATTCTTGTTATGAAAAGAGAAAAAAGAGGAGAGAAAATATAAGTTAATAGACTTGTGTGTATTATAATGAGAACAAAAATCCTATATTTATAGGGAATGATTAAGAATACAATGGCAATATTTTTTTGGGATGCAGGGGTACAATTATCATTTACTAATAAACTTGCAATTTATAACATTCCCCATTTAATGAGAAATTACAAAATATATGACTTGTTAAAATCTTGTTTGATAAAAATTTAATGGAACAAAAAAAAATCAAATGAAGAAAAAAGAGTACAATTATTTTGGAGCACTATTCATATTGACAATGCTTGTGAATTTAGATCACAAGCATTCGATAATTATTACATGTCAATTGTAATTGTTATTGAACATTCGGTTGCGCATGTTCATACACAAAATGGTTTGGCAAAGTTGTTTATTAAATGCCTAAAACTTATTGCTAGACCATTACTTATGAAAACAAAACTCTCGGCTTCTATTTGGGGTCATGTCATATTACATGTTGCGCCATTGGTTCGTATCAGATTAACTACATATTATCAATCACCTTTACAACTAACATTTGGTCATTAACCTAATATTTCTCGCCTACAGGTTTTTGATTGTGTTGTTCAAGTCCCTATTTCACCCCCACAATGCACTAAAATGAATCCCAACAAAAACTTGGGATTTATATGTGTTTTAATTCACCATCTATTATTAGGTATCTTGAGCTTTTAATGGGTAATTTATTTATTGCACGTTTTGCAGATTGTCATTTTGATGAAATGAATTTTCCAACTTTGGGAGGAAAAAAACACACCCTGATAAATAAGATAAAATTTCTTGAAACGAAATCACTCTATTTCACTTTGATCCCCGCGACAATCAATGTGAGCAAGAGATTGAAAAAATAATTAATTTACAAAGAGTTACAAATCAATTACCAGATGTATTTTTTGGCACAAGAAAAGTAATAAAGTCATATATACCAGCAAAACATATTTCAGCAAAAACCGATGTCCATACAGGACAATTTGTTGTTGCAAATGAATCTCAAATACGTCAGAAGCGTGATCGACTAGTTAGTGCAAAAGATTATGTACCTCGAAAAAGAAAAGTAATATTAGAAAAGATTGATCAATCAAATATTAAAAATATGGTTCCTGAAGAACCACAAGTGTCCGAAAATAATGAGATTTCAATAAATTATATGTTATCTCATAAATAATGTTGTTATAGAAAATATTTTCACTTTTAACGTGGCTCTTGATATTATGCAAAATGAGGATCTTGAACCACAGTTTGTTAAAAACTGTCAACATAGAAATGATTGGTCAATGTAGTGTTGAAGATGTTTGCTGATTTTTTGGAGGCCTAGTTATATTAAATCTTCGGGCCCAAACTTGGTTTTATTTCTCTGGCCCAAATCTCTATTTTTGGCCCATATCCGAATCCAACCATAGAAGAACCTGGAAGTGTTACTTAAATAGAACTTCAAGGGTTTCTTTTGCAATATGGAATAGTTTTTCACTTTAGTTGGTAGAATTTTCATTCTCTCATTAGTGTGAACGTTGGAGGGTTCTTCTTCCTGCATTTTTTCTCTCTGTAAATAGTTTCCATATTCTTGTGTGAATTTGGTGAGAAAAGAGAGTGTATTGATGAACACTTGTGTGAGTTCGTGAGTGTGTTGGAAGATTGTGAGAAATTTCTGGTGTTTTGCAGACATTTTGTGTAACCCTATATTTTGCCTATTTTGGGTGTTCTTAGTGGATTTGAGCATATTCCTTACGGATGCTCAACGGGATTAGGCGTTAGAAGTGGTTGTCGAACCTTGGGGCCCTTGGGCCGAAAAATCTTGTGTTTGATTCTTGTTTTTCTTGATTCCTTTTACTGTCATTATTTACAAATCGATACTACAATCTAGTTTTAATTAATTAATTTACAAAGAGTTACAAATCAATTACCAAATGTTTTTTTTTTGCACAAGAAAAGTGACAAAGTCATATATACCAGCAGAAAATATTTCAGCAAAAATTGATGTCCATACAGGATAATTTGTTGTTGCAAATGAATCTCAAATACATCAGAAGCGTGATCGACTAGTTAGTGCAAAAGACTATGTACCTCGAAAAAGAAAAGTAATATTAGAAAAGATTGATTAATCAAATATTAAAAATATGGTTCCTAAAGAATTATAAGTGTCCGAAAATAATGAGATTTCAATAAATTATATGTTATCTCATAAATAATGTTGTTATAGAAAATATTTTCACCTTTAACGTGGCTCTTGATATTATGCAAAATGAGGATCTTGAATCACAGTTTGTTAAAGACTGTCAACATAGAAATGATTGGTCAACGTAGTGTTGAAGATGTTTGCTGATTTTTTGGAGGCCCAGTTATATTAAATCTTCTGGCCCAAAACTGGTTTTATTTCTCTAGCCCAAATCTCTATTTTTGGCCCATATCCGAATCCAACCATAGAAGAATCTGGAAGTGTTACTTAAATAGAACTTCAAGGGTTTCTTTTGCAATATGGAATAGTTTTTCACTTTAGTTGGTAGAATTTTCATTCTCTCATTAGTGTGAACGTTGGAGGGTTCTTCTTCCTGCATTTTTTTTCTCTGTAAATGGTTTCCGGTGAGAAAGGAGAGTGTATTGATGAACTCTTGTGTGAGTTCATGAGTGTGTTGGAAGATTGAGAGAAATTCCTGGTGTTTTGCAGACATTTTGTGTAACCCTATATTTTACCTATTTTGGGCGTTCTTAGTGGATTTGAGCGTATTCCTTACGGATGCTCAACGGGGATTAGGCGTTAGAAGTGGTCGTCAAACCTCGGGGCCTTTGGGCCGAAAATCTTGTGTTTGATTCTTGTTTTTCTTGATTCATTTTACCATCATTATTTACAAATCGATACTACAATCTAGTTTGGGGACCAACAGTGGTATCAGAGCGTAGGAGAAAATTGTCTGTCGATTTGTGTTATTTTTTTTCAGATCTACTCTCGTTCATTTTTTGAGAAATTTTTTTTGTTACTGTTCTTCATTTTTCCTGAATCTGTTTTTGGACCGATTTCTTGAAAGTTTTGTTACAAAATACCTTAGCTCGTTTTTGACTCGTTTTGATATGTTGTTCTCACATTGAGTTGCACCGAGTTTACATTGAGTCACACCGAGTCTGGTACATTCAGTTTCTGAAATTATTTTTCTCAAACACGAGCAGCTTTTGTTATCAAGTATCACAGTATATAACTGAAAACTTTCAAAGACTTTGATATAAACGTTTTTAAAAATTAGGAGTTTCTCTGAATCTTTCCTAAATCTACCTTTGTCTAGGGATCCCTGAGAGAACCCTAGAATCTGAGGGGACTAGGGTTTCGATTCAAGAAACTTGGTTTTTCAAAGAATTTTTTTTACACTAGTTGTTTGCTGTTGTGTAATTTTAAAAGGAAATACCAAGATTTCTTTCATCATGTTATTGAATTGTAGTTTATACTATTGACCTATACTGATACTTGAAATTGATCTGATTCAGGAGTAGATATTACTGTTTTTTGAAATTGTTCTTCGCTGGAGGTACATACTCTTCTAACCCCTTGTAGCTTACAGTGTGTGAGCTTAACTGTATTGTAATTCCAACTCTATTGATTGATCAGTGAATTATCGTTGTATATAAATAATTGCCTGTGTAAAATTGGAATATCTGATACTGTTTGCTGTGATATATCTTTGGCTGTATCATATCTGTACACTGATCACACTACTACACACCATGACTTCTAAGGTAGATGTTCAAATTTGGGATGGTAAATGAGACTTTAGTCTCTGGAGCTAGAAAATTAAGGATCTTATGCTACAGTTAAAGTGTGCCAAGGCCATTGATGAATCTTGGCCAGAAACACTATCTGTAGATAGGAAAACTAAACAAGATGAATTGGCTTGGAGCACTATGTTTTTGCACTTATCTGATTCTGTGATTAGAAAAGTAGGAGAAACCAAGACTGCTGTAGAACTTTGGATTGCCTTAGAAAAACAGTACATCAACAAGTCCTTACCAAATAAATGCTTTCTTTTGAGACTCTTCTTTAGTTTTAAGTTTGATCCTAGTCTTGATATAGAAGAAAATATGGATAGATTCAATAGGATCACACAAGACTTGACTAACTATGGGGAGAAGCTATCTGATGAGCAGAAGCTAGTTGGTCTACTTAATGCTCTAGGAGATAAATATAAAGATATAAGGAATGCTCTAGAGTATGGTATGAGTGATCTTACTATTGAGATAATTCACAGTTCTCTCTTGAGCAGAGAACTGGGATTGAAATCTGAGAGTATGGGAAGAAATCAGAAATCATATACTAAGGGTGTGAATAATTTCAGTCATTCCAATTTCAACAAGGATAAAAAATTTGTCAGAGGAAAATGTAATAACAATAAAGGAAATGACAAGAAGCCCAACAAAGGAAAGGACAATAATAAGAAATGTTTCTACTGTGGTAGAACTGGGCACTTTATTAAAGATTGCTTTAAAAGGGCCAATGACCAAAAGAGTGGGTCTAATTCTGAAAATGCTTCTCTTGCTACCACTTCCAACTATAAAGAAGCAGGAGTGAATATTGGGGTTGCCTATATGTATTTATCTGAAAGTACTAAACAAGACTGGGTCTTGGACTCAGGCTACTCCTTCCATATGACACCCAATATTGATTGTCCATCTGACTATTCTGACCTTAATGAAGGATCTGTTAAACTTGGGAATGATGAGGTGTGTCAAGTTAAAGGAATTGGCAATGTGTTGCTGAAATTCAAAAATGGTCATCACCTATTATTGAAACACACCAGATACATTCCAGCCCTAAAAAGAAACCTCAAATCCCTAGGAGTTCTTGATGATGAGAGATATAAAATTGAGATTAAGAATGGTTCTACTAATATAATAAAAAATCAAGAACTTATTGCCAGTTCACCAAAATTCAATGGAATTTGTGTTATAGGGGCTAAAATCACTTCACCTTGTCAATTTTGTCTCACATCCCGATAAATCAGAATTGTGGCATAAGAGGCTTGGCCACTTGAGTGAAAAAGGCCTAAAACCTTTGTCAAGTCAAGGGGTATTTAGAAAGGACAGTGTTCAAAAACTAAATTTCTGTGAACACTGCATTATGGGAAAATAGGCCGGACTACCTTTTAAGGTAGGGCTACATAAATCCCAAGATATCCTTGAATACATACATTCTGATTTATGGAGACCTACCACTGTACCAGCTGTATCTGGTTTCAGATATTATCTTCTCATTACTAATGATTTTTCACGAAAAAACTTGGATTTTCTTACTTAAATCTAAATCTGATACGTTTTCAATTTTCAAAGAAAGAAATTTATTAATTGAAAATCAAACTAATAAGAAGATAAAAATCTTAAGAACTGTTAATGGGCTTGAATTTTCAATTCAGATTTTGATCAATATTGTTCTAAACAAGGGATTTTGAGACATAAAACGGTCAGCTATACTCCTCAGCAAAATGGAGTTGCTGAGAGATTAAATAGAACCATTCTTGAGAGGACTAGATGCATGTTGATCAGTTCTGGTCTTCCGAAAAAAATTTAGGGAGAGGCTGTAAAAACAGCTTGTTATCTCATAAATAGGTGCCCTTCCAGCTCTCTAAACAATAGAATTCCTGCACAAATATGGTCTGGCACATTACCAGACTACTACTACCTTAGAACCTTTGAATGTGCAACATATACACATCATACATATTCGAAATTGGACCCTAGATCATTGAAATGTGTGTTCTTAGGTTATGGAGAAGGAGTCAAAGGTTATAGAGTGTGGTTAAGGGATATGAGAGATTATAAAGTGATTACAAGTAGATCTGTGATATTTAATGAAGTTGATTTTCCTTGTCTTAGTAAAAAATCTGGTGAAAAGATAGGAAAAGATGACTTTGTTATCACTGAGATAAATCTGAATAGAGATGCTGAAAGTGACCAAATTCAGTTTGAAGTGGAGCCACATGTAATGGAGCCTCAAAATACCTCTGATGCTGAAATTATAGAAGATAATCAGCATTTGGAGCTTGTAAATGACCTACAGGACTACTAGAGGGAAATAAGGCTTCCTTCCAGGTATCAGTATGCTGATTTTGTGACTGAACAATCTGAACCTGACCGTTTGAAATAGAACCAATTTTTATGAAGAAACTATCTCTTGCAAAGAATCTCATAAATAGATTAATGCAATGGAAGATGAAATGAACTCCCTTTATCAAAATCAGACCTGGATCTTAGTGGAAAAACCCAACGAATGCAAAGTGATAGATTGTAAATGGGTATATAAGATCAAAGAAGGAGATGATAAGACAAATATGAAGTATAAGGCTAGACTTGTAGCAAAAGGGTTTACACAAAGGGAATGGATTGACTACACTGAGATTTTTTCACCCGTTGTCAAGTACACCTCTATTAGGGTTTTACTTGCTATTGTGACACAATTTGACTTAGAGTTAGAACAATTTGATGTGAAAACTGTCTTCTTATATGGTTCTTTAGATGAAATCATATACATGACTCAATCAAGAAGGTTTGAGGTTAAAGATAAAGGGAACTTTGTGTGTCTTTTGAAAAAATCTTTATATGGCCTAAAGCAGGCCCCCATACAGTGATATAAAATGTTTGACTCTTTTATACTTGGGTTAGATTTTAAGAACTCTGATTATGATTCATGTTTTTACTTTAAGGGAGATGGAGAGTTTGAATCATTTTACTTGCTCTTGTATGTTGATGATATGCTCCTTGTTGGTCATAATTCTGTTACTCTTAACATGATAAAAGAAAAGCTGAAATCTGAATTTTAAATGAAAGATTTTGGACCAGCTAAGAAAATATTGGGCATGAAAATTAAAAGGGATAGAATAAATGGAAAGTTGTTTCTAACATAAATGTCTTATGTTGAAAAGGTAGTTAAAAGATTTTCTCTTCATGATGTTAAGCATGTTAGCCTGCCTTTGTCTGGTAATATGAAACTATCTGTTGATCAATCACCTAAATCTGAAAATGAACTTAAAAGAATGATGAATGTGTCATATTCTAATGTTGTTGGATCTGTAATGTATGTGATGGTATGCTCTAGACCTGATATTGCTTATGCTGTGAGTGTACTGAGCAGATTTATGAGTAATCCTAGTGAATTACATTGGCAATGCATGAAAAATCTAATTGAATATCTGAAAGGAACAAGTCATTTGGGTTTAATGTTCAAAATTGATAAAAATGGACTTAAACTAAAAGGATATGTAGACTCGGACTATGCTGGAAATCCAGATAATAGGAAGTCCACAACCGAGGCTGTAAAGGAAGATTTACGGCTGAAAGGTTTATTAGGAGAATTAGGACTTATAGAAAATCAGGTGGAGCTATTTTTCTATTTTTGTACAGGTAATAAAGAGTAAATGAAGTTTGGTCTATACTTTAAATCCACATGAGTATTGTCCCAAAATGCAGCAAAAGGTGGAGATTGTTGAAAAATTGTTTGCTGATTTATGGATGCCCAAATCTGGTTTTATTTTTCTCTGGCCCAAGTCTCTATTTTTGGCCCATAACCGGATCCATCTACAGAAGAATCTAGAAGACGGAGACAGAGAGAACTTCAAGGGCTTCTTTGCCATATTAGAGAGTCCTTTTACCTTTAGTTCAGTAGACTTTTTCATTTTCTCACTCCTGGAACACAAGCAGTAGCTTTCTTTCTTGCATTTGCTCTCTGTAATAGATCTTTCAATTTTCGTGGGTGATTATTGTGAGATAGGAGAGTATATTGATGAACTCTTGTGTGAGTTCATGTTTGATGTTGAAGAGTTGAGAGATTTTCTACAGTTTTTGGGTTGTATACTTGTAACTCGTTTTTGCCTATTTTGGGCGGTTCTAATGGATTTGAGTGTATTTCTTATGGATGCTCAACGGGGATTAGGCGTTAGAAGTGGTCGCTGAACCTCGGGGCCTTTGGGCCAAAAAATCTTATGTTGATTCTTGATTTCTGTTGATTTCTTTTATTGTTTTTACTTGAAAATCAACACTACAAATTTCTTTTGGGACCAACAGTTTGGTCTTATGTTTTCTACTTGATCCATCGATTGTTAATGACATAAAGTTTGGCTCTTCAAGATTTCATGTGTTGAAAATCACATGGGATGATTTTAAGGTTGGTTTTATACGAGGTGCAGTACCTCAAATTCCACTATCAGTACTGAATTCAGTCATTGCTGTTTGCAAACTGTCGGGGGATCTTTTCCTGGTACGGAGTTGTCTGCAACTACAGTCTCTGTGAGTGTTGGAGTGATGAATTTAGTGGGCTGCTGGTTCGGGGCAATGCCAGTGTGCCATGGGGCAGGAAGGCTTGTCGGGCAGTATCGTTTTGGGGGAAGGAGTGGTTTATCAGTAGTGTTTCTAGGATTGAGGAAACTGACGCTAGGCTTGGTATTTGGGAAATCTATTGTGAGGATTTTGAGTGCATTCCCAATTGGGATTCTTGGGGTGGTGTTGTTGTTTGCTGGAATAGAATTGGCCATGGCATCGAGGGATATGAACTCAAAAGAAGAGTCTTTCGTGATGTTGGTTTGTGCTGCTGTGTCAATGACAGGGTCTAGTGCTGCATTGGGATTTATATGTGGGATCGTGCTGTATTTACTACTGAAATTAAGGGAGCTGGATTGTTCTGGTTTCTCCTTCTCCAGATCAAAGTCCAAACCCGGCGATGAAGATGAAACCGTTGTCAATCCATGAATGTTTCAGGGAGAAATTCATACTATTACTTTCCCCTGTATTTATCTTTGCTTGATCTGTCTGTACTTGATTATCGAATTAGTAGAAATAAATTATTCAAAATAGGGACCTTGCGCTATCAGTCTTAAGGGGATAGACTGTCGTCAGCAATTTGCAGCTATTGGTGTTAATATTGTAGTTGTTATTGGCAAATTATCTAATGTTATTGTACTGACGCAGAATTAAGAACAGTTTGAGTTACTATATTTGGTTTGATAAGAATGTGTGGTTAAGAAGAAGAGAAAAATTTTGTATTTACGTATAGAATATTTTATTGTGTAAATGTATCTTCTATATATAAAAAGTGCATATTAAACAGAATATGTTGGTTTAACGGAAAAACTAACGGAATTTCTTGATTTAACGGAAAAACTAACGGAATTTTTTTAATTTAAAAATCTTTTAACTCCATAATTGGGTTTCAAAATTTACAATTCTGTAAAAGTATTGGATGTCATGCTCATTTTATAGATACACTTCTCTCCAAAGGTTTCATAAACTTCCAATGTGGAATTGTGCATTTTATATATACTCTTAACTCCAATAGTTTTATAAATTTCCAATGTGGGATAGTGACCAAAAAAAAAAAAAAATATTAAAATGCTCATCAAAATCATTTTCAAATGTATGTCTAATTGACTAATTTGATTTTGAATTACAACTAATTAAATCGTAATATTCACTTTCATTCTTTCATTTATTTAATTTTCAAATTTAATTTAAATTGCACTTGATTATTAATATATTAATGTTAGATATTATTTTCTATAAGTTTAAAATATTTTAATTTAACAAAGTAAACTATTTTAACATATTTATTTTTAATTTTTAGTGTTGGGACTAATTGTAGGATATATAATGAATCTAATTAATAAAGATAGATTTACTTTGAATTATTTTTATGTATTTATTGCATTCGGTTCGACCCTAGTTGAATTCCCACGAACTTCACGTCGGAATCATTCTCGATTGTGAATCAAAATCCTTCATCTCCATTTTCAGATATCGGAATTATCAAATCCGCAAACTTTTCGTACAAATCCTATGATTAATGTTCATGTTTAGTTCCCTAATTAATAAAAAAAATTAAAATTCTCCTAACACTATTTAGCAATATTATAGTATTATATTAAATGTTTAGTAAGTATTATTTTTAAATATTAGATGATTTTATGATACAGTAAAAAATCTATTTTTTTTTATAATATAGAAAAAAAACTATTTTTAAAATAAAAATATATTTAATGTCTTAAAAATAATTAAAATAATATTAAAAATACGAAACGTATTATGACGCTTATTTTTCGTATTGACACGCCTAACGCAACGCATTACGCCTTTTAGAACATTATTAATAAATGAATGAAAAATGCAAAAAGCTTTGTACTACTACATTTTAGTCAATAGGAAAAAATGAAACTAAAAAAATAAAATGGATGTAGGGATTATCAATTTAAAAATGCTAGTAGTTTATTTGGTAAGGTACATTGAACTCAATGAAGAAAAAATATTTATTTATTTAGTTTTGTATTATAATGTTATCTATTATTTTATTATGTACAAAAAGTTCATGATTAAATACAAAATTTAATATAATATAATAGTACGAAACACAAACTTATACATTTAATTTAGAATTTAACACTATTCAAATTAAAATTAATATATCACAGTGTGTAATTATTTATCAATTACATAAACATTACATCATTAATTATTTAATGAACCAAAAAAATTATATATAAACTAAGCAAACGTGCATTGCACGTTGCTTAAACCTAGTAGTTGAAAATGAGTGTAGAAAAAATAATTTTCAAACAATAATTGTCAAACATGGGCTAAAATATATGAAAAATACGTTGGAAACTCAAAACATTAAAAAAATTAAGGTAATTAATAAATAGGCCCCCATACATGATTTGGTTCCCCATCAAACACATGCACATTTTTTGATAGAATAATGTTATCTAACACCAATCTAAGTGGTTCTACGTTATATGTTCAATGAAATGTGGAATTAAGCGACTCATTTAATTGTACTTATCGTTTAATGTTAAATAAGAAATATGATCCCACAAATAAAACATTACTTGTGTGCATTTCGCAAGCATTGATTTAGGGAAGAAGGTGATCCACAATTAAAACATTTTTGTGTGTTTTGCTATTTAACAAAAGGAATTTCATGTATTTTTTCAATTTTTTTTCCTAAAAGCTTTTAAAGTTTGTTTTAATGTAAACTAGTTGTGTGATTAATGGCTAATGGGTAGGTGTATATGTATGTTGGAAATTTGTGTTGTAGATAATGTAAAGAAATATATATAAGTGCATGATGTAGCAGAAGTTCCTTTTGTTATTTGTAGTCACTGTACATCAAGTACTTTCGGTAGCTTAAGTATTTACATAATTCCAGAATTTAGAGGATATCAAAATACTTAAACCAGCTGTTTCATCTCTAAAACAGTAATTTATTAGTCTTTTAGTTGAGTTTTAACTAGTCTTAAGTTAGTTGCTGCATACTTGGAGTTTTTTTTTTTATAGTAATATAAGAGACAATCTGTTCTACTGTCTACTATTACAAAAGGCCATGGAAGTCTTTCACTCATTTTCTTTGTTTGAAGGTTAAGATTTTGGTTTCTTCATCAGGTTTGTAGTCTATGGTTGCCTTCGTTGTCTTATTTGGTTCTATTTTAGTTGTTTTCTCTGGTACTTGGAAGAGACTCATCTTTGTAGTTGGTGTAGCCCAGTCCGTGGTATCCGTGGAAACTTGATTGTCTACGATGTACATTTTACCTTTGCCTTTTATGTTGTGTAAACTACCGATCATTTGGATTGAAATGTTGATGTCATCGGTTGTCATCGAAGAGTTTACGTCAATAATTACTGTTGAAGAGTCGACGTTAGTTGTTGCTGTCGAGGAATCAAAGACAGATAATTTCATAGTGGTATTCTGGTGGATTTTGTCGTTTTTGTGTGACTTTGAGGTAGAAGAGCGTATCTTCTTCAAATTTAGTCGTTATCACACTGTTTAGATGTGCATTGGGGTCATGCAATATGAAAAATATTTGTTGGTGTCTTAATGAAGAAAATGTTACATGGCAGTAGGAGTATTGTTTTACCTTTACAAAATGGTTCATTATGTCGGTGTTAGCTTCCAATAATGCTTTTGTTGCTTCTCTTATTTGCTTGCGTCTAATCCTCCAAATGTATCTTCAAGGAAAATGAAAGCAATTTGTTCTGTAGAGGGAAGTTGATAACATTAGATGTTGTCATTTGTTAGAACGATCTATTGTTTTAGTGATCACTAGATTGTGTATTTAGAGGTGTAAATTACCTTAACATTGTTTTTGCATGTTCATACTTACAAAAGCGACATTTGTGAGCCTCTCTCAAGTCTGTATTGGATGTCTTTTTGCAATTGCTGGATAACATATACTAAAATCCCTGTTTGTTCAAAACAATTCTCTAATGGGTTTTTTACCCAATAGAATTTTTTATGTACAAAGACATGTACGTGTAATTGCATGATAAAATTAGTATGTGAGAATTTGTTAGGGTGTTTTAATAATGGTGACTGCAAAATATGATAGAGATTCTATCAATGTTGTATATATTGGAAGATGTATTTTAGAAAATACACCCAGGTAGACTCCTAGCAAGTCAGCAAGTGATGTGAACTTGTTTTGAGCCGGAGGTGAAAGTTTTGACGGTGTGATTGCAACAAATGATCTATCACCTGTCAGTTTCTTTCACCTTGTAGGAAACAAAGGACATAATTAGGTACATAATATAAATATTTTTTTCAACAATTTTTTATGCTGGTGGAAGAAGTTTAGAATTTGGGAGTGAGGTGTGGAAACCATTCTCTATAATTTTCTACTGCAACTATTCCAACATCAATGAAAAAAAATCCACGATGCTCGGACTTGAGTACAAGTATGTATCTAAGTGTCATATTCTAAATTATAGAAAAGGAGGACATGACTAAAAAGAGTCCAAATTTCGGACACGGGTAGTGGGTACGTCTTTCAAATTTCAATTTTTTATTGACCCAAAATGTTATTTTAAATAGACCGAAATAAATTATCAAATAAGTAAATGAGTATTGAATTATGAATTATGACAAATAAAATAGAATTTTGTGATTTAGTTTTCAATTATGGAAAGTTAATTACTAAATGTTATATTAAATAAAATATAAGGGGCTTGATTATAATTTGAATTTATTGGAATACTAATGATGTGTTTGAGCCATAATATTTTGAAAGAATGTATTTTTAAATAGTATATTGATGGAAAATATATGGTTAAAAAAGAAGAAAAAGTTATTGATGTAACGAAAAAATTATTTTATTGAAGAATGTGTGGTTGAAAATGAGTAAAAGAATGAAAATGAAAATTTTAAAATGAATCAAACATGAGCTAAATAGCAGTTTATGAAATAAAAAGCTTGTACAACTACCACTATAGTGCCATATGGCATTGAAGGCCAAAAGGCCAACTTTTTCATCAAGTTTTTAATTAGTTCGAATGACACCCCATGCTTTTAGTCGAGCAAGTCCATGGCATGTCTCACGCGGGGTCCACTTGACTTGAACGAGTATCATTTGCTCATTATCAGATAATCAGTTCTTCACAAACTTCATGGTGAAACTAATACTTCTCATTTTTCATCTCATGGACTCTATCTACTTTTCTAAAAACATGTCAAGAATTAACAACCACTAATAATTGCGAATAAAGAATCAACTCAACATTATTCAATTCCATTCCATCCAAAAATATCTAATCTTATATCAAGAAAAAATGTTTACCCATGAATTAAAAATTTTTATTGGATAATATTAAAATTGTTTTCCTCTTTAATTATGATTAATGTGGATCACAAGAAATTTTAATTTCAACGACAAATTTTTTGTCTTCAAACATTTCTCAATGACTATTTTTTCCACAAAATAATTGAAACATAATTTTTTCAAGATAAATTTTTTTTGTTGTCCAATGTGATTTTTTGCTGAAATTTTAGTGCGGTGGTTAGGAGAATTAATTTTGTAATAAATCTTAGGGTGTATTTGATTGCCAATATTTTTCATGAAAAATGTGTTTTTCCACCTAATTTCCTACTTTTATGCTGTTTGGTTGACAATTTTTCCACATAAAACATTTTTCTACTTTGGTCACATGACCATATATTCCCTGAAATCAAGAAAAATATTTTTTTTAGAGAGACGGTTTTTTATTTTTCAGATAAGTCACTCTCTCATCTATCCCCCTATTTACATACCAATAAAAAATGGATAAGTATAATATTTTCTAAGTTGAAAGTTAAATCAATCAAACACATTTAATTAATAATTTTCAAACAAATAATTTCTAGATAATTGAATTGTCTAGAATTTTTTTTTCATACAAATTACATTATCGCAATCAAACGCACCCTAGAGTAATAAAATGTTAACTCAAACTCTAGATGTCACCATTGGTGCCAAACTAGACATTCAATTGAAAGAATCAATGGACTTTGAAACTATTTGTACACACTTATTTTTTTCTATGTGCTGATTTCACAAACAATTAAAGGAGTTGGGAAATTGATCGAATCTAAGATAAAGTGTTTTATAAAGACTGATATTCCATCTTAAAATGTCAATTTTTGTTATGAAGAATAGCTAAAATATGGGATTCTCCTTAAAATGCCACTAAAATGGTGACTTGTTTGAATACACCAATCCTTAATGAAATAATCACTTGACCTTTAATTGTACACTTGAATTTAATAGACTCTAGCACTATATCAAAATTTGAAGTCTAATCATAATGTGAGATTTTATTGCTTAACGTGTCCCACAAGATGGTGACTCATTTAAAAATAACAACATTGGACTTTGTGTGCTTGTTCGTGTCTTCTATATATATATATATATATATATATATATATATATATATATATATATAGACACACACACACACACACACACACACACTAGTCGTGCGCCCATACAATGTATGGACTTTTGTATTTTTAAGGTAATATTAGTGTATCATATTAATAGCAGTAAGTTTTTATCTACCATAATAATTAGTAAAATTTAATAATGAAAAATATTATCTTGAAGTTCTCAGCTTCATTTGGTCCCTTTAGAAATGGAAAATAGTTTTTATTATATGCATAAAAATTAGTGATGTACTTTATTTAATGTCAATAATAGATGAAAAGTATAAACAAGGTTAACAAAATAAGCTTAAATGAACAAAAATAAATTTACATATGATTTCACCCACAGAATAAATTTATAAAACATTCAAAGAGGGCGAAGCAATAAAAAAAAAAAAAAAAACTTAAAACAAGATCCATAGAGCTTTTTCTTTCGAAATTGTTATGTAAAAAATAAAACAAAAGGCAAATATACATCCAGAGAAGTATGAAAACAATAATTCTTCATCATTTCAATCATCTTCTGTTGCATCAATTTGTTCGTCTAGCGCTATCACATTTTCAATAGTATGCTTAAGTGTACCATCACCCACCACCTTATTGTGTTTGTCCTAATCTGTCAAGATGTTGGATATAATCATAAAATCATCTATCCAATCAATAAAAACATATTAAAGACAACACGAAGTGAATTTTCCTGATAAAAGACTATCTTAGAAGCTTATATGCCTAAACTTCCATTCATCGTCATGAATAAAATTTTAATATTTCTACTTTGAGAATGATATCTTGCAACCTAAAATTATTTTTAAACAAATTTCAATATGAACTAAATCAGGAATAACTAAAAATATGACAAGTAAAGAAAATCATAATAAGAATAAAAAAATCGAATATATGAAGTAAATTGAATTAAGTTACATATTTTTTTCCCAAATTGACAAGTAGCGCTTCTTGAGGGGCTAGAGGTCGAGGGGGCAGCGCCCCTCGTGGGGGGATCAGGGGCAACGCCCCCGAAAGTATTTTGATTTTGATGTATATATGGAATTGAATGTTTTTAGTATTTTTGAATTAAATTATTAATAAATGAAATT
The DNA here is from genome assembly GCA_019097785.1 of Fraxinus excelsior. NCBI lineage: Eukaryota > Viridiplantae > Streptophyta > Magnoliopsida > Lamiales > Oleaceae > Fraxinus > Fraxinus excelsior. The sequence continues at coordinate 26,281,316 of CM032628.1, read as the reverse complement.
GTATTTATATTTGTGTAAAATGTAAATAAGAAAAAAATTTAGCAAAAGAAAAAAGGAAATAAAAAAGGTACGGGTGCGGAGACACGAAAGGAATTTTGAATTTATTATATGTAGATATGGAATGGAGCGAAAAAAAAAAATTGAAGGGTCAAAAAAAAAAACCATAGTTGCTCTGCGTAGTGGAGCAAATGAGCACCGTGCTACACATTTTGCGGAGCATATCAGATTTTTCCATTTTTTTTATATTTTTTACTTGCTATTTTTTTTTTACGACCCTTCAATTTTTTTCTTTTTTTTTTTTAAGTTTTTTTCCTTTCTTCTGTTTTAGTCAACAATTATGAGTAATGAAGTCTATATTACCCTTTTGTTTGATAAATGAGGATGAAAAATGTTTCACAAATGAACACTAAATAATGGGGATAAAATGGAAAAATCATTAATTGGTAGGGATAAAATGGGAAGGCATGAATAGTATATTAATTATCTACCGTTACTGCCTTTGACCGCTTATATTTTTGACTGAATCTTTATAATTTGATTGGTTCTCCTTTTTCTCTTTTTAGGGATTATTACATGAATAGTAAACGAAGGAGGATAAAATGGGAAGATAAAATACGTCCTGAATGAACAGTGCGGGAAGGATTCCTCTTTTAATAGAAGAGGGAAAATACAACCTACTAAACCTAAATTTCATCTAAATTTAAAATGCTTCTTCCCTTTCTAAAGATTCCCTTCATTCAAACTTTCAATTTTTTCAATATTTATAAATTGTTTGAGGTTGTTCAAAGTGACTACTTGTAAACATCCATGGCGGTTCTAATGGGCGCATGATTTACTCCCACTGTCTATTTATCTCACATGTAAAGAAACCCCTCAACTTTTCATCTCTATAAACTTTAAAGAAACATTTTTAGACCTTCAACTTAACAATGCCTTCCTTGTTAGCCCCTTCATTTGGATGTCATTCTAACTCATGAAAGTACTTAAAACATTTTCTAGAGACTCCTTAAAAATAAAATGTTCTCTATTTTAAAGAGTCGAGCCTTAAAATTTTGTTTCAAAAAACTCTTCAAATTAACATTTTAAAATAGAAAGGGAATTTGACTCTCCAAATTTGGAAGCCAAATTCACTCTATAATTAAATTCATTAAAAAATTCAATTTACAATGTTCCATAAATTGGTCAAAGAATTATGCTACTTGAACATAAAGAGTTACGTAAGATGAGATATCAAAAGGAGAGTAAAAAAAAAAAATTATTTGATTGAAGAAATTCTAACTCAATCATATCTCATCACATCATGTGTATGTAAACTATTATATAAATTATTATGTATAAATTGCACAATCATATATACATATGATATGGTGAGATACTATTGAGTTAGAATTTCTTTAACCAAATAAAAAAATCCTCACTCTTTTTTGAGACCTCATCTCCATGTAAACCATTATATAACTTTATTATATATATAAGTACATTATTCAATAATAAAATAACTAGAAGGAAAGTTTGTAAAACTAAAAGAAATGAAAAATAATAATAAATACATATTAGGAGTAGTAAAATTAAGTATTAATGATAAAGAGGCTATTAAAGTATTTAGAAATTTTTACTCTCTAAATTTATAAATCTTCTCTAAATTGTAAAATATGATCTTTAAAAATAAAGTGTCTCTCGAAGATACGCTTACTATGCATTTAATTTCATCCAACTTATTATCTGAAAAAACATATTCGATCATTGAACTATACACAATGCAGTAGAGGCCCCTCAACTGTAAAGCATACATTTCAATCTTAGTCACTGTTTGGTATACATTAAAATTTTCATTCTCATTTTTCTACTTATTTTCAACGACACATTTTTCAATAAAATAATATTTTCCATCACATCAATAACTTTTCCTTCTTTTTCAACCACACATTATCCATCAATCTATTATTCCAGAATATATTCTTACAATATAATATGGCTCAAACACACCCTTAAAACTTAACAATGTGTACCATATTAGAGCTTCTGTCTGTCTCTACTGTTCTGATTAAATAATATCATGAGTTGGTCGCCGGAATTACTTAGGAGGTTTCTTCTAACTCAATATTTACCTCGACAAAAATAAAAATAAAATGGCAAAACACGAGAACAATTTGTCACAAAAACATAATAGCTTTTTCCAATATTAATGACCAATGCGACGATGATACATTCACTAATTCCCACCTGTGGAGGCATATTGCCACTCTCCTTAATCATTTATGTACTCTCCAAAGAAGAAAAATTAGGTGTTGGGGCTTTATCAAAGTTCATTTAGCACCATGTTTGGGCGTGCTTATATTAGAGATGTCAATGAGCCGAACCGAGCCGAACGGCTCGTGGGCTCTTGAGAAACGAGCCACGAGCCGAGTTGAGCTGCCTCGTGGGCGAGCTCGACTTGGCCCACGAGCTCGTAAGCTCACGAACCGAGCCGCCAGCCTACGAGCTTTTTTGAAGTTTTTTTTTCTTTTTCGCGATTTTTCTTAATTTCTCACGGGCCCACGAGCCGAGCTCATGGACCTTACCCACGAGCTCGCAAGCGGCTCATTTCGAGCTCGGGCTAGTCCAAGTAGCTTGTGGCTCATATTTTCATGAGCCGAGCGACAGAGCCGACGAGCCACTCGGCCCGTTTGACATCTCTAGCTTATATCATAGCATATAAGCATTTGTGCAGCGCTACTTTTTTGGATCAAAACACATAAATTGTGGGTTTCGTTCAAGTCTTTACATTTCCTATTTTAGATAATTCCTTTAAAAATTGTTAGGTTTTTATAGTTTATAATGTAATTGGCAAGTTTGTGAACAAAAATGGAATAAATTAGATAAGTTGTAAAAGTCAAGGAGTAAGTTGCAAATAGTAGAAATCGAGTCGTATTAGGTGTAGGGTTCGAGAATGGAAAAAAAGGAAAAATGGCGTCGTAATTTCTCTAGATTGTCGCCAGGATTTCATTCGAGCAACAGAAATAAAAACATTTTCGTTAGACCATCGCCGGATACTCGCTCAAGCGACAAGCTGTCGCTCGGCGATAGGGTTAGCCGAGAATGTTTTAATCGTATTTTCAAGACTTTTGACCTGGCCCATTCAACCCTAAACCTATCATATAAATACCAAAACGTTATATAACGTAAATTCGAAGGTTGAAATAGAGAGAAGTTGAGAGCTTCATATTTTCATCTTCCAATTCATTGAGACACTTCAACCTTCATTTATTTGATTATACTTGGAGGAAAAAAAATCAGTTCCGGTTAATCCAAATACCAAGCTTACTGAGGAATACGGAATTCTTCAAATATTTACAGGAGATAGACAAATCCACAAAGTCAGGGGTTAGAGAATCTAGGAGGAATTTGATAGTGTAGTTAAGGAGTTGATACATGAGTGTGAAATCCAGGAGAGCTGTCAGATTGTAGTTAGGAGTTGGTGCAGGGGCACGCAACCTAGAAGGGTTGTCGAAATCTCAGCTAGAAGTTGTTGCGAAGCATGCAATCCAGGAAGACTGTATTAACTTCAGTCAGGAGTTTAGAAAGTTTGTGTCGTTGTCTTGTCTGGTGGACTGTAAGTTCAACCATTTATAGAAGATTTTGACGGCAAAGCGCTCGACATTTTTACCTAGTTGGGGTTTCTTCATGAACATTCTACGTGTTTTTTACTGTTTTATTTATTGTTCTCATATTCTGCAATATTTAAACATATGGTAATTGGACTGTATGTTAAATCATCTAGAGATAATTAATTAATGACTTGTTGTTAGTTAATTACAATTTTTAATTTCGTATTTACACCTATTCATCCTTTCTAGGTGTAGTTTGGGTTGAACTACGTAAATTTCAATTGGTGTCAGAATTTTATTTCGATTCTTGACCCTTAAATAATTCTAGATAAGTCAGTCATTGTTCATGCCTCCGTTTCTCGACGAAAGCAACTATACTTATTGGAAAATTCGAATGAGAGCTTTCCTTAAAGCATTGGATGAGCGTATTTGGATAAGCGTTCAAACTGGGTGGACTGCACATTCAACCACTATTGCTGGTGTAGCTACCCCCACTGATATTTCACTTTGAACTAAAGATGAATTAGCCGAGTGTAACTTGAACAGTAGTCTTTATGCCATATTCATAGTTTTGTCTGCTGAAGAGTTTAAGAGAGTATCGATGTGTGAAACTACTAAAAAGTTTGGGATATCTCAGAGACCATACATGAGGGAACTAAAATCTTCAAGAACTCTAAACTACAGATGTTGACATCTAGTTTTGAAGAAATTAGAATGAAGGATGATGAATCGTTCGATGAATTTTATGCGAAGTTGAATGATATAGTAAACTCAAGTTTTAACATAGGTGAAAAGATTCCCAAGTCCAAAATCATTAGAAAAGACCTTAGATCCTTACCGGAAAGGTTTAGACCTAATATCACAGCGATTGAAGAAATTAAGGACTTAGACACTATCAAGATATAAGAACTCGTATGATCACTCCAAACCTATGAACTCACCATATTTCAACCCAAAATGTTAAATCCATAGCCATGAACACTATTAAGAAAGAAGAGAGTGAGTCGACTGATGCTGAGACCCTTAGGGATGACGAAATGGTTTATTTTGTTAAAAAATTCAAAAAACAATGAGGAATACGAGAAAACCTCAAGAACGGAAAAATGATGTCCCTAGTAAATTCTAGAAAGATAAGGGTGAGAACCTTAGGACTTCTAATAAGAAAACTCAATCAGTTAGATGCCATGAGTGTTAGGGTTTTGGTCACTATTGGAATAAATGTCCTAATCTTAAAAATAATTCGGAAAAATAAATGGGTAAGGCATAAGTAGTGACTCTAAGTGATGAAAAGTCGAATTCAAGCAATGAAAGTGATACTTCTGGCGGTGAAGATGAACAAAAGTATATGGCGTTCATGTCTAAAGTTAAGACTGAATCTGATAAGGGGAGTGAGAAGACTAAGAGAGTTAGTTGCCATGAGGAGTCTGAGAGTGAGGAAGACTATGAGGATGATGAATATATACGAGAGTCATATCGATAGTTGTTCGAGGAGAGTCTTAAAATCGTAAATGTCAATATAGCTGTGCTAAAAAAGCTTGATAGGCTTGAAAGAGAGAAAGAAAAACTCTCAGCTGACCTTCGGGACTCTACCAAAAAATTGAACGAGTTGAAATTTGTTAACGAAAACTTGGAAGCTAAAGTTAAAAACTTAACAAGTTAATTGGAAAAATCCAATACTCAACTCCAGTCCTTTATGAGTGGAACTCAAAAACTCGATCAACTGTTGGGAATGAACAAACCTTCTGGTAATAGGTAAGGTCTAGGATATGTTCAAAATGGAGATAACACTCCTGATACATCCAAGACCACATTTATTCCAGCAACTAATACCAAAATTAGGAATGTTGCTAATTCTCTACCTAAAGGCATGAACGTTGAAAGATCGAAGCCTACTAAACAATTTTGGATCAATCGTCATATGATTCAATGTCAACTGTCGTGTAGGTTTGTTCCCAAATGGCATCGTTGTGGTGCACTAGAACACATAAGGGTTGAATGCCATCAACGTGCGCCGAGAAGTGAAAGTCAGGATATCACTAGAAAGTTTAACTTTCTCGCAAATCAAGTTAGCCACTTAATTGAGATGATTACTCAGTTGACTAAAATTACCTCTGGATTTGAAAAAATTTGGGTTAAAAAGAGTGACCGAGAGGTCATGAGCCTGATCGCGCTCTTAAGGGTAAGAGTGTTAGTATACCTCACTGATTAAGTATTATTGGTGCATGCTCATATTTTTCCATTGTGTGGCATTGATTTATGCATGAATCATATTTGTTTATTTGTTTTCTATAACTAGAACTCATGCATTTTCTTATTTTCTATTTTTGTGTGTTTGACATTTTTTTATGTTCTTAGTGCATTCATACTTTCAATTAAAAACAACAACAAAAAAATGGAGTATTGAAAAATAAAAATGCTAGAATTTCTTTTTACAACATAATATATAATATACTTGAACTTGTTTGTTGTGATCAAGCATGGGGTAATCGATGAGTTGTAAAATAGTTTCCATTGTAGCTTAGGTTATTTATAGAGTACTTTGTATAAATGTCTTCATTTATCATCTGCACTACACACACTATGATATTGTTAGTAGGACTCTACTGTGTGTGTGAGATTTGAGATGGCAATCACTTGTTAGTAAGGTAATTTTGAACATAAATTGACCTTATTAATTAGACCTAACCTCAAGTTTATCCCTGGTAATAAAAAAAAAAAGCTCAATATCTTATACTCTTTTCCGGAGCCTATTTGACTTGAACAATTACGTCTGCGGGATTTCTCATAACTTGGGGCCTATGGTCAACTGACTTGGGTTAACTAGCCTAAAACTCGTTATAAGGGTCATTTTAGTCGCTTAACGAAGAAAATCATGCACTTAAAATGAGGAAAATAATAATGAGCTTCGAATATTGAATGTTATAAAATAAAAATTTGCTCAAATTTAGGGAGAGAAAAGAGCTTTCCATACGAAATGAGCTTTTCTGTATAGGTTCTAACGTGTTTTAAATAGTTTGACTTTCATAAGTAGGTGAATAAATTTATTGGCAGGATGTTTAGTGTGTCTTTTCTCACAAAATTAAAGTTTGGAGTCCTAATTTCAAAGTATTAGTAACATCTTACACATGTGTCATTTATACAATTTACTCTGTGCTAACTTGAACTACGAATGTGGGGAAGGTTACTGTTCATTTCTTATACTTCTGCATGCTGACAACTGCATTTTGGGTTATTATATATTATTGTTGGTCCCTTGGCATTTTGTGACAAAAATGGGGTATATATTTTTTGATGATAGAATAGATTTTTTTGAATGTATATGATATTTTTTACTTGACATAATGTATCTAAAAGTTTTGACTCAAAGGCATTAAATGATAATTTCAGCATTGCTAGATTAAGTTTTGATGTTTAGTAATATCAATATTTCGTTTTAGTATGATGGGTTACATTGATATTACATCTTAATTTAGCTTATGGTACAAAACTGAAATGATGTGTTATGTGTTATAATTGCTTGGATTAACTGTTTGAATTGCTTTTACACTTGTTAACATTTCACATATGTTTTACACCGGATATTTGAGTTATCTATTTCAGGAAATAGGTTTTGATAAAGGAAAAGCAGAATTCAATCAAGACAGTTAGTGGTAGTAGTGTCAGTCATAGATTCTGTAATTATTTTACTACTACCGTGATTTTAGATTGTAGTTTTGTCACTGATTGTTAAGGGGGGGGCTTGTAAGGTTTTGATAGTTTATAATATAATTTAAAAGTCTGAAAACAAAATGGACTAAATTGGATAGGTTGTAAAATTCAAGGAGTAATTTGCAAATAGTATAAATTAAGTTGTATTAGGTCTAGGCTTCGAGAATGGAAAAGAAGGAAAAACGGCTCCACAATTTCGCTAGACTGTTGTGAGGACTTCGCTCGAGCAACAAAAATAGAAACATTTTAGCTAAACTATTGCCAAGTACTTGCTCGAGCGACAAGCTGTCGCTCGACTGTCACTGAGCTTTCGTTCAAGTGACAGGGTTAGTCGAGAATTTTTTCATCGCGATTTCAAGACTTTTTATTCGACTCATTCAACCCTAACCCTATCATATAAATACCAGAACGCCGCAAAACGTAAATTTGAAAGTTGAAACATAGAGAGAACTTAAGAGCTTCATCTTTCTATCTTCCAATTCATTGAGAAACTTCAACCTTCATTGATTTGATTATACTTGGAGGTAAAAACATCAGTTCTAGTTAATACAAATATCAAGCTTACTGAGGAACACGGAGTTCTCAAGAATTTATAGGAGATAGACGAATCCACAAAGCCAGGGGTTAAATAATCTAAGAGGACTTTGATATCGCAATCAATGAGTTGATGCAGGAGTGCGCAATCCAGGAGAGCTGTCAAACTCTCAGTCAAGAGTTATTGCGAGGCACGCAATCTAGGAGGACTTATTAACTTCAGTTAGGAGGTCAGAAAGTTCGTGTCGTTATCTTTTCTAGCGGATTGTAAGTTCGATCGTTTATAGTGAATTTTCACTGGCAAAGCGCCCCAAGTTTTTACCTAATTGAGGTTTCTCCGTGAACGTGCCACGTGGTTTTTACTGCTTCATTTGCTGTTTTCATATTATGTGGTATTCAAACGTAGGGTAATTGGACTATATGCTAAACCATCTAGAGATGATTAATTAATGATTTATTGCTGGTTAATTACAATCTTTGATTCCGCATTTACACCTATTCACTCCTTCTAAATGTAGTTTAGGTCGAACTGTGTAAATTTCAAAAATGATGTTTAAACATGACCAATGAAACATTTATTTTCAACAGGACCAACAAATTCCTACCACAATGATTTTTTCCTTAATTCCAATAAATTAAATAGAATACTACTCAAATTGATCTTCAACTTTTTCCAATTGAGTCTGAGAATGAGATTGAATCTTCTGAAACTACAATTACTGATTATCAATTAACTAGAAATAGAGAAAGGCTCAGCTAGATTCAATAATAATGAATTTGTTAACTTATTTTCTTCTCTGACTCTGTGAATTTAGAATCTGATTCTTTTGATGATGCTATGAACTGTTCTAATTCTAAATTCTGGAAAGAGGCTATGAATGAATTCACTTATTAAAAATGGAACCTGGATTTTGGTTGACAGACCTAAAAATCAAAAGGTTGTTGATTGCAAGTGGATTTATAAGATAAAACAAGGAGATTCTAATTCTGAAAATAAGAGGTATAAAGTCATATTAGTTGCTAAGGGGTTTACTCAAAAGGAAGGAATTGACTATAATGAGATTTTCTCACCTGTGTCTAAGTATACTTCTATCAAAGTTTTCTTAGCACTTACTGCTCATTTTAATTGAGAATTTGATCAACTTGATATCAAAACAACATTTCTAAATGGAGACTTCAATGAGATTATATATATGAATTACCCATTGGGATTTGAAGTATAATCCAAAACTGAAAAGGTGTGCTTGTTGAAAAAATCTCTATATGGGCTGAAACAAGCCCCCAGACAGTGGTATATCAAATTTCATACTTATGTTCAGAAATTGAGCTTTGTAAGAAGTAATTATGATCCATCTTTCTTCTTCAAATGGTCAAGTGGACATGAATCCATTTTTTTGCTTCTATATGTGGATGATATGTTGCTTGCTTGTCATGATAGATCTGAAATTGATTCTATTAAGTCTAAATTGAAATTAAATTTGAAATGAAAGATTTGGGACAAGCTAAAAGAATACTTGGAATGGAAATAAAAAGGGATAGAGATAATTGCATCTTGTTGTTAAAACAAAGTTCTTATGTGAAGAAAATACTTGAAATTTTTTCTATGCTCGAGTGTAAACCTGTGACTTTACCCATTGCTAATAATTTTAAATTGACTAGTGACCAATCACCTAAAATAGAAGATGAATTTAGAAGAATGAAAAATGTTCCATATGCTAACACAATAGGTTCAATTATGTATCTCATGGTTTGCACCAGACGTGACTTAGCTCATGGAATTAGTGTCTTAAGTATATTTATGGCCAATCCAATTAAAACTCAATGGCTGGCTATAAAGTGGATGTTAAGATATTTAAGGGGTTCATCTAATTTAGGTTTAGAATTTAAAATGACTGAAGAAGGAATAAAGTTAAAAGGTTACATTGATTTTGATTTTGCTGGCGACTTAGATAAAAGAATATCCACATTTTCATATATTTTCTTTTTATGTGATGGCCGCATTAGTTGGAAGTCACAATTACAAAAATTAGTCGTCTTATCTTCAACTGAAGCTGAATATATTGTTGCATGTGATGTTGTGAAAGAAAATATGTGGCTAAGTGGTTTGTTAAATGAAATTGGCTTTGTTGATGATTATGTTAAGATATATACTGATAACCAAAGTGTCATTAATCTTAGTAAAAATCCTGTTTATCATGATAGAACAAAATATATAGATATTAAGTTTCATTTTGTAAGACACTTGACTGAAAAGGGGTTGATCGTTTTAGTTAAAATTCCAACAGAATATAATCCTTTAGATTTGGGGACTAAGGTAACCTTTAAATAAATTCAGGAATTGTTTGAAGATTCAGAATATCACTTGATGTGATAATTAGAACTTCATGTAATGTTAATTGAATAGAGTTGAACTAATTTTTGTTTTTCATTGTAAGTATAGCAATTCTATTTCCATTAAGTGAGCCAAAGTATAGCTCAGCAAGGTGGAGATTGTTAATTATATTGGGCTGCCTCACTGTACTTTAAACTGGGTTATGTTAGTTGTTTGGACCGTTAAGTGAAACGGGTTGTGGCCTCAATTGAATTGATGCTATCAGCCGTACACGTGGCTGACTCTCTGCCCTTGGATGCTAACTGTTCATATTAATTAGGTGACTTGGCTTTTGGGGATTCTAGCATTCGAGAGTCTTCAATTCTCTCTTCGTCTATCTGTTTTCCCTTTTCTCTCTGAGTGAAGTTTAGGGTTTTCATGGTTCTTGCAATCATAATCGATCTTAGTGATTTCTTCAATCATATTATTTGTGATGTATATTGTGTATAGATCAGGGCTTGTTTCTGTGATTACAGTTCTTTATTTTGAGGTTGTTTATTCAAACATTTGTATAGATTGCTTGATACTTAATGGATCTAGAGTTATATCCTTTATGGAGGAGACTCTAGCACTTGGGAAATCCGATATGCGGAACTTGAAGCGTGGAGACATCATACAGCTTGAGAGAAAAAGGGTATTATCGATGCGATGTTCCTGTCATTTGACCTTCAAAGCCTATAGTTCTGTTTTCCATTCCACATGGCAAGCAGCAAACATTAATGAAGTAATATTACGTCTGACCTATGATTTTGGAGGTGACTAGAAATGGGCAAACATAGTTTTTATCCTTGTCAAGCTTGGTACATATGGCTTGAAATTATTTCATCTTGCGTTACCCCAAGGAAACCCAACGACAAGGCTAAATAACCGAGTGAATTGCCTAAATAGGCACTGAACTTTACGCAATGCGTCCAAGGGGTCACTGAACTTTAAAAATAACCCAAATGATCACTGAACTTTGCAAAACGTTTCCATTAGGTCACTGAACTTTAAAAATCACCCAATTCATCATTGAAATTTACAAAATGTTTCTACGAGATCACTCAACTTTGCAAAATGTTGCCTAGGAGATCACTGCATTAGTGACCCATGAGAAACATTTTGCAAAGTTCAGTGATGAATTGGGTGATTTTTAAAGTTCAGTGACCTAGTGGAAACATTTTGCAAAGTTCAGTGATCATTTGGGTGATTTTTAAAGTTCAGTGACCTCTTGGACGCATTGCGTAAAGTTCGGTGCCTATTTAGGCAATTCACTCCTAAATAACCCAACAATTGTGAAATTATTTCTTTTTCTGTGGATTATATTTGTTCTTTTTTCCTCTTTTATCGTTTCTTTCCTGTTCTCTGTGAAAAAGATTAAGTTGTAATTAAAAATATTTAATATCATTTTTTTATATATTTTCTTGTTAAAATTATCAATTTGTAATTAAATTTAAGTATATCAATTGGTTGTTTACTCGTTAAAGGTGTTACATACAAATAATACTGAATATAGATATTTCTTTTAGAAAGGATAATGAAATATTATTTATATATATAATTGATGTAATTTAAAATGTTATTCTTTTAAAGCTATTTTTTAATATACCGCAGAAAGGGATCGTGGAGATCAAACCTTCACTATCTAAGTGGGAACATTTCATTGTTATGCGAGGTCCAAATAAAATTATTTTAAACTAAAGTTTTCGAAAATCAAGTGACTTTTAGAAAATTTTATAAAAGTTTTAAAATAAAAGCTTATAGAAGTTTACGAAAGATTTTCTTTAATTCCATAAAAATCTAAAAACTTCCACAAGTTTCACAAAACTATCACTTAAAAAAAGTCTATAAAACCCTTTGAGAGTCGCAATTGAATACACTCAACTAGTCAAATTAATTTAAATCTGGGATTGGGGTGGGGATATATTCATGTATATCACTTTTCTTTTTCTATCCTTTCTTTTTTATCTATTTTTTTGTTAAAAATATCAATTTGTAATTAAATTTTAAGGCCTAATTTGGTTTAAATCTCAATTTCATCTCTGCCTTTACCTAGATATCTTAATAACTGGTTGGTCATTAATGAATCATGTTAATCAAGATATTTACATGACCAACGAAAGTTGTATGTTTACTTACTATCTATATCATCATACCACCATTTTCCTAACAAAAAACATTGAATTTCATCCCTTCAAACGTCGTCTACAGCTCCTATACTCTCGTATCTCCCTTTCCACTAAGTTCAACAAAATTTGAAAAATCATAATAAATCTACTAAAAGAAGTATAAAAACATAGTTTCGGAGAGAAAAAGATAAAGGAAGATATAAAATATAAGTGGAAATTAATTTCTTATTCCATTTTTGTACCACGAGTATAGAGTAGTGGAAAGGATAGGGCGGATCCAGAAATTCCTATCAAGATTTCAAAAATAAGAAAATATTTATAAACAAAGTGCATTAACAATTTAAAAGTAATGTTCACTTTGAAAACAAAAGCGTAATGTGAACACTTGCCGAGTTCTATCTATTGTAGAAAAGATGAAAATTTAGTTTGAATTTGCAACGGGTAATTATGACCTTGTAGAACTTAGAACCTGTTTGGCCCCATTAAAATTATATTTCATTTTTCTTTCTCTTATTACCAACCACATATTTTTAAATAAAATAATATTATACGTAATTCCAAAAAAAAAAAAAAACTTTTTTTAAACCACATATTTTTTTTTTTTTAAAATACTATTACAAACATTAAAATTTCAAATAATGAGGGGCCAAAGGGGACCTTAGAGATAGTGAAGGAATTTCTTCCATTGGAGTTAGGTAACTTGGATGTAATCTTGGGGATGAATTTTGCAGGTATGTTAATCAAGATATTTGCATGACCAACGAAAGTTCTATGTTTACTTACCATCTATATCATACCACCATTTTCCTAACAAAAAACATTGAATTTCATCCCTTCAATCGTTGTCTTTAGCTCCTATCCTCTCGTGTCTCCCTTTCCACTAAGTTCAACAAATTTTGAACTTTCGATTGATTCCTTTCTAGTATTGCTTCAACACAAAAAACAAAATCATAAAAAGATTAAATCGAAAGACGAATATATATATATATATAGGCTATATTAGATTATGATTATATACTCACAACGATGTTCAAATAGGATACGCCATGTTCATCTAAAATCCTGTGAAGTGCAATTAATAACATTTGAATCTTTGAATTTTTTTTTCTAGGATCGGCACATGGGTAGAGTTGACATCAAATCTTCAAACGATAATTGGTCCAATATATTTTTCAATATATTTTCTAGCATTTGATTGTCATCAATTTGTGTTACTTAAAAGACGGATTAACAATTTTTCATAAAACTAAACAAATATTGAAATCACTTTATAGTTGTATGTTTTTCATCAAATAAATTCTGCAAACACCAATCTACATTTTCTCAATCCTCCCTAAACATTTTAACACATTAAAAACTTAATCCAAATAAAACATAAGTAAGATATCACAAAGCATTCAATAAATCTAAAAAATAAGTAATAGATAAATAAATATAAATGAGAGAACAAATGGGTGGGCACATTTTGAGTATAAAGGAGAAAGCAAAAATATTGCTCATAAAAAAAAAAAAAAAAAATCAAGTATAAGTCTACATTGAATAACCTGCTTCCATTTCGAGTTTCTGCCCAAAAATAAAATAAAATAAAATAAATTAATAATAATAATAATAATAATAATAATAATAATAATAATAATATCTATCTATTGTAGAAAAGATGAAAATTTAGTTTGAATTTGCAATGGGTAATTCTGACCTTGTAGAACTTAGTACCCGTTTGGCCCCATTAAAATCATATTTCATTTTTCATTCTCTTATTATCAACCATATATTTTTCAATAAAATAATATTACACGTAATTCCAAAAAAACTTCTTTGTTTTAAACCACATATTTTTCAAAAAAAAAAACATTATTACAATCATTAAAATTTCAAATAATGAGGGGCCAAAGGATACCTTAGAGATAATGGAGGAATTTCTTCCGTTGGAGTTGGGTAACTCGGATGTAATCTTGGGGATGAATTTTGCAGGTATGACACACATTCAATGAGAAAAACTTTGTCTTCATCCAAGTGTAGAGGATATAAATAAAGATAATAAAGTTTCGTGGTTGTGACTTTAAAGTTGATTCTTCCCGTAGCTACTATTGATACCGTAGTGATGATATTTTACGCTCATGAGAATTTCCAAGAATTGATAGCCGAATTGGAGATTCTTTGGTCCAAAATTCTCCGTGTGAAGGTTCATATATAACTTTTACACGTTATATTTATGTCTCAAACTTTTTCATGGTATTCTTACTCTCAAATTAACATAGTAGCTCGTCTCAAAACAAGTTTAAATTTTCTAGGCCAAGCGGTTCGGTTCGATTGCCACCCTTAGCTAGACTTCCTTTTTGTTCAACGGACATTGGCAGAGCCAATATTTTTCTCAATTAAAAATTATAAAATGACGAATATTCCATTTTCTTTAAATAAAACTAAAAGAACGAGAAAAACCTAATTGCAACTATAGTCCCACTTTTTTTAAAAAAGTGTAAATGAGTTTCAAAAAAATTATTAAAAGGGTAATTAGTACATATTGTCCCTATCTTTCATCATCATTGCAAAAACGTCCATATCTTTCATTTTTTAGGTATTTTCACCCTTAATTACATTTTTTATTATGCAAACCATCATTTCCATCCATTTTCGTCTAGTTTCTCAATAAAGAATGGTGAAATAATGAATATACCCACATATTTAAATAAAAAAATATTTTTTTAATTTCTGATTCTTTAATAATTTATTTGTGACTCGTTTACAGTTTATTATTATTTTTTATTTTTAAATAAATTTAATTGTGACTCATTTTTACTTTTTAGAAAAATTAATTTTTTTTAAAAGTTTATTGGGGACTCATTTGCACTTTCTTTTTAAAAAATGGGACTATGATTGCAATTGATTCTTTAAATATTTTTTTATTTAAATAGGAGGTTATATTCATCATTTTACAGCTTTTATTAAGTAATTGGATGAAAATGGGTAGAAATGATGGTTTACGTAATTAAATGTGTAATTAAGGGTGAAAACACAAAAAAATAAAAGGTATTGACAGTGAAAGGTATGAACACTATGTGTTAATTATCCTTTTAATAATTTATTTAGGACTCATTTGTGTTTTTTAAACAAATTGGGACTATAATTGTAATTAAATCTTTTTCCTTTTGTTTTATTTAAAGAGAAGTGTATATTCGTCATTTCACAATTTTTAATTCAGAAAAATTGATGAAAATGACATTTTGCGCAATGAAATGTGAAAATAAGGGTAAAAATGCCAAAAAAAATGAAAGGTATAAATGTTTTTTCATAATAACAATATAAGGTGGAGACGTTATGTGCTAATTACCATTTTATATATATTGTTACATTGTTTGAAAATGTCAGAAGAGATTCGTTTAATCTAAAAATGACAATAACGCTACCCACGAAGTCACAACCCCTCCTCCTTTAAAATTTATGTTCCTTCATAAAGAGTATTAACTAAAAAAAAAGGAAGAAGAAGTTTGCATTTCAATATAATCTCTCATTTTTAAAGGTCAATTTTAACCACACATTTCATACTCCCTACAACCAGTGCTTAAACAAGCATAAAGAAAAGGAAAAGGAGGGGGAAAAACGAAGGCAAAATCCGACCACCCCTCCGTGCCTCCCTCCCCAAATCAGTAATGAAGTGTCGACACTGATTCTTCATCCACAATGAAAAGTCTAAGCGTTGGAGATTTGAAATGCGCTGCAAAATTAAAATGTACAGCATGGAGACCATCCAGATTCTTAATTATGCAGGCTGCAGCTCTAGAAAGCCAAGAATCAAGTGTTGTCACAGACTATATTCTCAAGGTAGCATAAGTTAAAAGCAATTCATTATACACGTACTTACATGAATTGGTAGACATTATTCTCTGATTGTGGAGCATAAACTATTTTTGCAGATTTTGGGGTTTGGATAATTGTGCACATATCATAGTAGGAGATCAAAATCTTAGAGGAATCTTTGGAGGGCAGAGGAAACGTGTTACAACTGGTGAACAAGCTGCATTTCTTCACAAAATTTTGTAGGAAATTCGTTATGGGTTTCATTAAACTTTAACAATCCATGTTTAATTTTTTTATCCAATGAAAAAATTACAGGTGACATGCCGGTTGGACCAGCAAATGCGTTTTTCATGGATGAGATATCGACCAGCCTGGACAAGTTGTGAATTCAATTAGGTAATCTGTCCATATTCTCAATTAGCCCTGCCCAAAAAATTAATTCCCTAGCCCAGAAGCAAATTCATGGTGAAAAATTTAAAAGGGAAAATTACATAAACCATATATTTAAACTTCCAAATTCAAATTTCAGATGTGAAGTTTATTTAATTAAAAATCAGGTATTAATTGAATATTTTGTTAATTTAAATAATATTAAAATACTAATATTTCAAAGAAACTCTAATTCATTTTCAATCTCATTTTCTCTCACTACTAACTCTCTCTCCCTCCCCTATCTCTCGTCCAAAATCGAAGCCCCCGGAAAGAAGGCTGCCGTCGGCAACCACATCAACAATCGACAATCGGTGCTACCGCAATGAAGAGGAGATGACACGAAAGCAGATCCATTGCGCCTCCACGAAGCAAATCCACCAAACCACTGCACTTTTTCCTTCGCAAATCATAGCGAGTTGTGGTGGTGAAATGACACCGAGAAGTAGACACCCACTCCGGCGAAGCACCACACCAATGTGCACAAAGCAGAAACGGTTTAGGTGGTGGTGATTTTGTGGGTTGGGATGGTGTTTTGTGTGGTGGTGGTGGTGTTTCTATGGTGGATCTTACGGCTGGGGAGGGTTTGGATGGTTTTTTGTGTGGTGGTGGTGATGGTGTTTGGTGGTGGTGGTAGTGGATTTGGCGGTCGGGGTGGTTTTGTAGTGTGTGCAGTGGTTGATTTGGTGGTGTTGTAGTGTGTGCGATGGTGTTGCTGTTGTGGTGTGGTGATGTTGGTGTTGCAAAAATGGCGGTGGTGGTGTGATGATTTATTTGTAGTGGCTTTGTTATTGGTAGTGTTGTAATGCTATGGCGGTGGTGGCGGGTGAAGGTGGTTGCAAGTGGCTGTAGTGGCAGTGATGGTAGTGTTGGTGACGGTGGTATGTGACCTACTATTTGATGGTATGTGACCAAATATTTGATAATCTGTGACTAATTACTCAACTGTGTGGTGGTGGTGGCGGGTGAAGGTGGTTGCAAGTGGCTGTAGTGGCAATGGTGGTAGTGTTGGTGACGGTGGTATGTGACCTACTATTTGATGGTATGTGACCAAATAATTAGTAATATGTGACTAGTCACTCAATTGTGACCTAAAAATTTAATGATATGTGATTTAAAAATAATATGTGGCCAACAAATTTAAAAATATGTGACCGACAAATAAATTGTGACTCATGAATTTAATAATATGTAACCAATAAATAAATTGTGACATATAATTATGTATCTATGACCATTAATTGTATAACTGTGACTTTATTATATTTAATTAATAAATATATTTAATTAATAATATATATACCTGAATTTTGAATTTCAAACTATAAACCTGATTTGTGAATTGATGTAAACTATACGCTTGATTTATGAATTTTTTTCCCAATTAAAAAAGAATAAAATTTGCCTAGCCCAAATTTTAATTTTAGCCCAATTAACTTCATTTCCAACCCAAGTCCAATGTTCAATAATTCAAATTTAGTTTCAAACTCTACAACAATTACATATTTATTTTATTCATATTCATGATACACAATTAACTCGTTAGCAAATGAAATTTTTTATTTCACACTTAAAAAGCTCATTTATAATCAAATTAGTTTACTATATAACAAATAATTTTTATTGATTAAAGATAAATGACATGTTTGAACAATTTAAAATGCCAAATGTTTGACTAAACTTAAAAGTAATTAATTCTTTTCTAATATATTTTTTCATACATTACTTATTTATACTTGTGAGTTAAAAAATTATTTATTTCGACTATGAAATGGAAGTTATTATCGAAATAAGTAATATGCTATATATTTAATTTTATTAGTTAAAAATATATTTGTTAGAACTTTATTACGAGTGTTCAAAAATATATTACGACCAACATTTTAAAAACTGACTCGGTCATCGACCCGAAAAGATGAAGGGTCAAAAAATGAAAACAATAATTTTTTTTTAATTTTCATATTAATAATTCAAAGTAAATCTATCTTTGTTAATTAGATTCATTATCCTACAATTAATCTCGATACTTCAAAAATTAAAAATCAATATGTTAAAATAGTTTACTTTGTTAAACTAAAATAGTTTAAACTTATATAAAATGATATCTAACATTAATATATTAATAATCAAGTGCGATTTAAGTTAAATTTGAAAAATAAATAAATGAAATGATGAAGGTTAATATTACAATTTAATTAGTCGTGATTCAGAATCAAATTAGTCAACTAGACATACATTTAGAAAATGATTTTGATGGACATTTTAAAATTGGAGAGAATAGCATCTATAAAAGGCACTATCCCACATTGAAAATTTATGAAACCGTTTAAGAGAAGACGCATGGCATCCAATATTTTTCTATGGGACTTTGAATTGTAATTTATGAGGTCCATTTATGAAGTTAAATTTTTTTAAACTAAAAAAAAATCAGGAAAACCACCAAATTGCAACTAGTTCACCGGTTTATGGTCGAACCAACCGATTTAGTGGTTCAATGGGTTTTGAGCGGTTCTGTCATAATTAGTTAACTGAGCAGGATTTTACCCGGTTTTCGATCAAGTTCCCGGTTTTACCGGTCGAACCAACCGAGCCAGTTTTGACAACATCGATTATGATCACATTATATGATTGTCATGAATTTAACCTTTTAAACTAAATCTTATGTGGTTTATAGCATTTTTTTATGGTATAAGTTCATTGAAGAAAAATTAAATTTCACCCCAACCTAATGTATCATTCTGGCTACGCCCTTGCCAGAAACATACAATCATTCTCATTTCTGAGGGGTAGATTGTTTATCAGTACCATCGTGAATACGTGCTTGAATATTTCGAATCGATGGGTTTCAAATGCCCAGAGAGAAAAGGGGTAGCAGACTTCTTGCAAGAAGTAGGCATTGGAAACAATTGAAATGATGTGCTTGTGATTATTTAAAAAAATTCAGTTCTGCTGAAACTTCATTTTTATGCAGGTAACATCAACAAAAGATCAGCAGCAGTATTGGATAAACAAAGTCGCGCACGCGCGCTACAAACTGATTATGGTCGAGGAATTTTCTGAAACATCCCAGTCATTTCATATCGATAGGGCCCTGAGTTCTGAGCTATGATGCACCGACAAGGACATATGTGTCCGACACGGTTTTTAAAAAAAGTACAAACATAACACGTTATCGATACGTTGATTAAATTCTTAAAAAAAATTCATTTATATAGTATAAATTTAATTTTATACTTGTTATTAATTTTTCTTATTAAAAACCTTTTAAATATGAGTACTCATTTATTACTTGCTAATAACTTTAAATTAACAATATGTAATATTTCTAATATAAAAAGAAAAATGATTACGATAGAGTGTCCGAAAAGTGTCGATATCGACTCGTGTTCGACACGTATCAGACACGGACACGCTACTCTAATTGAAGTGTCCGTGCTACAGAGATTCTGAGCTTTCGACTCCATTTGACAAGGAAAGAAGCCATCCAGCTGCTTTGACAACTGCAAAATATGGTGTTGGGAAAACGGAGATAATGAAAGCTTGCTTTTCCAGAGAACCTCACTAGTCTACATCTTCAAGCTCTTCAAGGTTATTATTTGCATTACTACGTTATTTATCCCATTCTTGCTGTTAATATATGCATATTTCTATACATCATCAACGAAATACGAACACTTAACATAAATGGTCATAGATCTTAGATTGTAACTTGTTAAGGGAACTCTGATAAAGTATAATTGATCTTATACACATTGATCTATTGATAAAAAAATATGGTGCTTGACCCTTGTCAATGTTATGGTCTACCATTTTAAAAAGGGAAGTTGGCGAGAAAATCCTAAAGCAAATTGTTTATCGCTTGTGGAATTGTCTTAATAAAAGGAACGCAGACTCAATTAGTATTTATTCAGAGTGGACTTCGACCAACAAAATATACAAGTAAGATTAATAAGACTATGAAGACACAACTAGCGCATACTTAGCAGCTAACGTGGCTTGTCTAACGCTAAATCCTCCCTCAAGCTAATAGGGATTGAACGACGTTTATCTTGCTTCTGAGGACCTCAAATAGAGCAAAACCCAAGGCCTTAGTTAAGATGTTAGCAACTTGATACTCAATGGGAATTTATAACTGACATCTAGTTCTTTATTGAGTAATTTTCCTGGAACAAAATGTGAAACGATCTCTATGTAGGTTAGATGTTAGAGAACTGGCCCTTATGGTATACCTGTATAATCATCTGCAAAACAAGTCGAAATTGTCTCTCATGGTATACCTGTATTATCATCTGCAAACACGAATACTGACTAAACGGGCAGGATACCAAATATCTGTACTGACAATTTCTAAAGGATAGCGTTTTCTATTGACTGAATCTCGAAATGTAGATTGACAAAGTTTGCCATATGTATCGACAAGAAAACAAAAATGCAACTTTCTTAACACGAGAAACAAGATCAGTCAAGGCCTTCAGAACTAGACAAAGAATTTGATTATTATGATGGCCTAACCTTTTTGTGTCTGCTCTTTACGTTGCAAAATTTGTTTGTTATTGAACCAACTATAGCTGAACTATTATTGGTATAAAGTTAGTAAATCAGAATCTAAGTAGAAATTAGTTAAGAGCTCGTGGATTCCATTTTGGCACGTATTCAGTTGCCTTTAGGACCGAATGAATGTTATAGATTTGAAGAGGATGAGATTTAGAGCCGAAATCATTTTAAATAACTCAAAATCAAAGCACCGTCAGCCAGGATATAGTTGGGTCGGGTTAGCTATTTGGTTGGACCTGTTGGCATCGTTTTTCAGAAATTTGATTGAGGCCTGCAACTATGTCATTAGTTGTCCTACTGTCCACCCATCACGCTGAATCATCTACCCTGGAGGGGCAAGCAACATATTTTTGAGCATTGTGATGGCTGCCTGCGGCAACATATGCTTCAGCATAATATTTTTTGACTGAAGCTTGGTTACTGTTCAAATTTCCAGGGAGTCTTTAACCAAACAATATCAGAATAAAATACAGACTCAATCAGTATTTATAGGAAGTAGTCTTTAACCAAACAATATCAGAGTAAGATGATAAAGACTCAGCTGGTGAATGGTCAGCAGCTAGCGTCACATGTCTAGCACTAACAATTTTTTACTCGGCATCAGAGATTACTATAGTAATGGTTTCTCATACTTGTTTTTATATTTATCAATGATGATTTCTTACGCGTGCTTTTAGCTTACTGTAATGGCTACCATGGCAATGACTGTCTTCTTCGGAACTAAAATGGACCAAGATTACCGAACTAATGGAGGGATTTATGCTCTTGCTCTATTTTACCCTATCGCTACAATTATGTTCAATGGAATATCAGAGATAGGCCTGACTATTCAGAAGCTTCCAATCTTCTACAAGCAAAGGGATTCTCTCTTTTTCCCCTCATGGGCTTAGGCACTTCCAGCTTGGATACTCCAAGTCCCTGTTACCTTTCTTGAAGCAGCTGTGTGGGTGATACTCACTATGAAACTGGATTTGATCCTAATGTTGGAAGGTAAAAACAATAATGCAATCAACTGAATGCCAGTGTCTGTCTCCCTTATATAATTATCAATTGAGTATCAATCAGAAGTTCACATTGCAGATTCCTCAAAAAGTACATGCTGCTCTTATTAGAGTCTCAAATGGCATCTTCATTATTTCAAATGATTGGGGCAGTGGGTAGTGAAAATACGAAGTTTAATAACTAAGTTCAACCTTACGTATGGAATTACGCTAATTAAAGTGACATGTCACTTTTAATTAGTTTTTAGATGGTTAAGCATACAATCCAATTTCTCTAAGTTGAATTACCGCAATTGTAATATTTGGAAAGCAATAAATAACACAAAGTTTGATGATGGAGAAACCCAACTAGGTAAAAACTCCGGGACCAAAACAGTTACCTCCACTATAGATAATGTGGGTTACAGTTCAATTCCAAACTAGTTTCACTAGCTACTATAAACCTTGCAACTCCAAGATCTGCTGTTTCTTCCAAACTCACAGTAATCATGAACACAAATAAGTATGCTAGTTTGAGACGTGACATTAATGTCAATCATTTAATGATCCCCTGTGTGTATTATATCTCCCCTTTTGTCACAAATGACTAAGGGATGAACAAACTTTTAATATTAACATATAATCACTCAAAAATGCAGTCGTTAGCGTGCATAAGTATAATGTACAGTAAACCTTCTCACATACTCATTTCAAGTTATCATGGAGTAAATTGTATGAGTGACCCATGTATGTAAAGTGTCACCAATTCTTTGTAAGTAGGACTCCAAACTTTAATTTTGTGAGAAATGACATGCTAATCATCATTGCCAATAAGTGTATTCCTCTACTTGTGAAAGTCAACCATTTAAAGCACATTAGGACCTTTAAATAAAAGCTCATTTTATAAAAATATTTTTTTTCTCCCCCGGCTTTTAGCATATTTTTTTTCACATCTTTCAATATTTTAAGCTCATAATTATTTTTCATATCTTAGGTGCAAGATTTTCTTCATTAAGCGACTAAAATGACCCATGTAGCAAGTTTTAGGCCGGTTAACCCAAGTCTGTCAACCATAGGCACCAAGTTATGAGAAACCCATCGCGCTTAATTACTCGAGTCAAGTAGAATCCGAAGAAGAATATAAGATATTGAGTTTTTTATTACTGGGATAAATTTGAGCTTAGGTCTAATAAATAAGGTCAATTTAGATGGTACATGAAGACGCGTATACTAAGTACTCCATAAATAACACAAGTCATCAATGGAAACTATGTTACAGTTCATCGATTAAACACATGCTTGATTTCAACCACAAGTTCAGGAATGTTATATATCATGCTGTAAAAACAAATTCCATCATTTTTTTAATGTTTTTCTTTTAAAATATGAATGTACCATGCATGAAAAAATGTCAAACACACAAATAAACATAAAATAAGTAAATAAAAAAATATGCATGAATTTTCTACCTAGAAAACAAAAAAAAAAAAAACAAATATGATGCATGCATACATCAATGTCACACAATGATAAAATACGAGCATACACCAGAAAATACCTAATCAAGGTACGCAAATGCTCTTACCTTTAAGAGCACCCTGATCTATTTTTTTCAGATCATTTTTCTTTACCCAAACTTGCCTAATAACATGAATATTTATATTCATACGTATCATTAACTTTGTCAATTGACTAACTTGATCAGTAAGAAAGTCAATCTGATCAACAAACTCTTGAATCTTATTTCTTTTTAAGTTCTGGTTTATATTTCTATTCAGGAAATGATGCCACCTAGGCTTTATGTGTCCTAACTTACCACAATTAAAATATGTAGGGTTATACCGAGGACTAATGTTATGTGGACGTTGACGTCTATTCCTCGGTCGATAGGTCCTATACTGTTTAGTAGTCATCTGTTTAACAAATTCCTTATTCTTAAGATCAGGGTTAGGCACAAATTTGGGCTAGTCAGTGGCAAGGACAAATGTGATCTTAGACGTACTCCTCCTTAAAACCTAGACCTCTCTTATTTCCAACCGGCTTGCCCATTCCTAAAATGTTACCTAACTTTTCAGAACCACTAGAGAAGGCAAGTAGTTGAGGCTTAGAATATTCTAGATTGCTCAGAAGGTTCTTAACCTGGACTTCTAAGGTTTCCTTTTCAAGTGTTAGCTTATTAGCTCTCCTAGAGGTCTTTTCAAGCTCACTAGTGAGATTCCTAACCTAAGTATCTAAAGATTTATTCATGGATTTCACTTCACTCAGGATCGATGTAGACTCCTTAATGTGTGCTACTAACTTCTCATTTTCCAATTTAAGTTTCTTATTTTTCGCATTCAAGACTTTGTTTTTGGTAAGAATCTTAAGATTCTCCTCGTACATCTTATAGCCTATTAGATATCTTCCTCACTCTTAGACTCTTCTTCAGAATCCTCATCAATATCTAAGCCCTCTTTTCTTTCACTTCCCTGGTCAGATCCTTCCTTAACTCTCGTAGTAAAGGCAATATATTTTTCACTTTCCTCCCGAGTGAATTTTTCACTCTAATTGTCCGAGTTAGACTTATCATCATTGAGAGTAGCATTCATAGCCTTATCTAAAATTCTCCTACTGCTAGGACACACACTCATAACGTGGTCAAAGTCTCGATAATTATGACATCTCACAGATTTAGAACTCTTCCTAAACTCACTTAGACCACTTCTACGCTTCTCTTGAGGTTTTTGTTTATTCCTAAACACTTTTCGGAATTTTTTTAGCAAAGTATGCTAATTCCTCTTCATTAGGAGACTCTGAATCCAAGGACTCTTTATAATTATTCCTCACAATTTTTAAAACCAATGACTTATCATTTGTAGGTATAGCTAATGTAAGTTCACAAGTCTGGAGAGATCGAACCAATTCTTCCACCTTAATAGAGTTTATATTCTTAGTCTCCTCAATGGCAGTGATTTTAGTCCTAAATCGCTCAGGTAAGGATCTAAGGATTTTTCTAACAATTTTAGTCTCCGAGATTCCTCACCTAGGTTGAAACTAGAATTCACTATGTCGTTTAAGCTCACATAAAACTCATCAAAAGTTTCATTCTCTTTCATCCTAATCTCCTCAAACCTAGTGGTCAACGTTGCAACTTAGAGTTTTTAACAGCTCGAGTTCCCTCATGTGTGGTCTGTATAATATCTCAAACATCTCTGGCTACCTCACACATAGACACTCTCATAAACTCTTTCGGGGATACCGCCATGAATAAGGCATGTAAGGCTTTACTGTTTCAGTTACATTCATCTAAGTTCGTCCTAGTTCAATTAGCAATGGGAGTGGGGGTCACTACGTTATCTACAGTTGCACTAGGGGCACTCCAACCATTCACCACACTTAACCAAATTCCATCATCCATAGATTTTGAGAACGCTCTCGTCCTAACTTTCCAATAGGCATAGTTAGTGCCATTAAAGTATGGCGGGACAGATAATGAACTACTTATCTAGACAAAATAAGTTATGAATCCAAATTAGGTTGTGATACCAATTGAAAATCCAAAGTTTAATAACTAAGTTCGACCATACGTGCGGAATTACACTAATTAAAGCAACAAGTCACTTTAAATTAGTTTCTAGATGGTTAAGTATACAATCCAATTTCCCTAAGTTGAATTACCGTAGTTGTAATATTTGAAAAGCAATAAATAACACAAAGTGTGATGACGGAGAAACCCAACTTGGTAAAAACAATGTGGGTTACAGCTCAATTCCGAACTAGTTCCACTAAATGTTGTAAACCTTGCAACTCCAAGATCTATTGTTCCTTCTAGACTCACGATCTGCTACAGTGTCTACCTCCTGCAGCTTCCAAGATCCGCTGTAAATTTCATACTCACAATCTTTTACCAAGATGTGTTGTATCTGTCTTACAATCTTCTACACACGTCTCTTCCAAGTGGATACCTAGGAATCACCTATTCATGTTCGTTTTGGATTAATGAACTTTGATGTTTTTCCAAAACTTGGTTACTGGATCACAAGAATGATGTGGATGAATCAATCAATGAATTTGCCTCTTGGATCTCTCAAACAATGATATGAAGGTGTTTTGCAATTGTAGCACAATGAAGCAACCTCATGAAATTCATCCCAAACATCTGTATTTATAGTTAGGGACGCTTAATTGTTATGGGTGTAAAACTGTTCAAAATTACGAATTAGATCTGATCGTATAAATATGTCGCTCGAGCGACGCCTGGGCGATAAGCAGGTGACGATGGTTCTGTTTCTATCGCTCGAGCGATGGTCAAAGGTGAAACTAGCGAAATTCCGACACCGCTTTTTCCTTGTTTCCAAACTCGAACTCAAATCCTAGGCTACCTAACTCAAATATACAAAATTGCACTTTACTCCTTAACTTTTACACATGTTCAATTAAGTTCTTTTTGTTCATTGAATTGTCAATTACAATATTGAACCTAACAGGTAGGAACATGATAATTCGAACCGCATGTAGGTTTTCTGTATTGCTTTTAGTTTTTGCATTGTCCGGCTTTGTCCTGTCATGAGGTATAGAATGTCAATTATGAGAATCATTCTTTTTCATAGTGAAAAAAATGCTAAACTTCTCTGCATTTTTCTGTTTTGTTTATGCTTTGGTTAATACTCTAGAAAGTGTAAAGAATTGGTGGATATGGGGTTATTGGTTCTCACTCGTGATGTTTGCAGAAAATGCAATTCTTGTGAATGAATTTACCGGGCATAGTTGGAGACATGTAAGCATAATCAGTATATGTTTCCAGGTTCCTGATTTTGTTTTGAGCTTGAAAAATAATTAACTAATAATCAAGTTCACTTTTCTTCTTAAAGGTATCATCAAACACAAATGAATCACTAGGAGTCGAGATTTTATAGTCTCAATGTTTTTTTCCAAAAGCATACTGGATTGGATAAGAGCAGGGGCTTTATTTGGCTTCATACTTCTATAAAACTCATGTTTCATTCTGGCTCTCACTTTCTTAATTGTAAGTATCTTCATTTTTTATGATTTAGTTACATATTTGTTTGAAGTTGACACAGTAACGTACTGCAATATGCTGCAGCTCTAGGAAAGCCCCAAGTTGTTCTGATAGAACAAGATAAAGGGGAAGATAATCAGGTTTCAAGTAAAGAAATTGGTGTGTTTTATCCTAAGAACAAAAACAATATGTGTGTTTATTATGTTGTTTTTTGTAAACTTCTGAAATTTTAATTAAAATTCAAAAATAGGAGATGAAAATAGAAAACGAAGCATTAAAAAGAGAGAAATGATTCTTCCATTTGAACCACACTCCATCCTTCAATGAAGTTGCATACTTTGTTGACGCAGATAGCTAAAAAATGAAGATAATATTTTGGTGGTGGTCTCTACATTTACAGGTTGCAAAGAACTTCACATTAGAAATTTCTTGTTGAAACTTCAACATTTAAACAATTAACATGTCCTCTGTCTAAAAGTTTGGCTTGGTGGATTATGTGGTTAACATGTATCATAGATAGGCAAAAGAAAGGTTTAAGGTTCATCACCATCCATTTATGAAAATCTGCACATGACAGTCTTTGATGAAAAAATATCCTGCATAAATGTGTGGGGGTGTTGAAAAACACAATTAAACAAATAAATGAGTCCCCTTACTAATAGCTTAAGCTTTCAGATAAACTGATTTTATACTCCTAGTTCAAAAACAAAATATATTCAAATGCCTTGTGGGAAATGAAGGATCAAGGTGCTACTGAAGATAGATTGGTACTTCTGAAGGGTGTAAGCGGAGCATTCAGGCCAGGTGTTCTTACAGCTCTAATGGGTGTTAGTGGAGAAGGTAAAACAATTATGATGGATGTGTTGGCTGGACGAAAAACAAGTGGATATATTGAGGGAAATATTAAAATTTTTGGTTATCCAAAGAAGCAAGAAACATTTGCTCAGATTTCTGGATACTTTGAACATAACAACACCCATTATTCTTATGTTACAGTTTATGAGTCACTTCTCTACTCTGCTTGGCTGCGTTTGGCACCAAAAATTGATGCTAGAACAGAAAGGTTGGTTATCTCAAGATATTATGTATTTAAGCAGTCTAATAACAACTACAACAAGAAGCTACGTCGTATTGCACACTTTACAAGTGAAAATCTTGTACATTATCTATCAATCTACCTCATCTCATCTCCTTTACTAACTGATGGAATAAACATAGATGGAGTTATCTAGTTAAGTCATTTGTTCTAAATGAAAGTCCAACTTAAATTCCTGAATATGTAAAAAATTTTAGTTCAGATATGGAGTGTTCTTTCATTTACTTGGCTGGCTTGCTAAGCTGGATCAAGCTCAAGCAAGTAGTTGAATGCCATAAAGCTGCTTTATGAAAGAGTTGAAGAAAATACTTAATAGAGAATACTTATGCCGACGCTCTAGCCATGTTAGCCAGTAGCAAAGATTTAGAGTTATTGTCAATCGTGCCAATTGAACACCTCTCGGAACCTTCTACTGCAAAACCAATAGAAATGATGTGGGTAGAAGGGACACCTACGTGGATGCAACCCATAAGGGCTTTCCTTGAAGGCCAAACTCTCTTGGACAACAAAGAAGAGGCCTACAAACTCAAAAGGAGAGTGGCCCACTTTGTATTCCAAGATGGAGTACTCTACAAAATGGGTTTTTCCTTATCCCTCCCTCGATATGTTGGAGAGGAGGAAGCCATCTACGTCCTCCATGAGATCCATGAGGGAATGTGTGGCAATCATACCGAAGGACTTTTGTTGGCACATAAAGTGGTACAGTAAGGGTATTATTGCCCACACTGAAAAAGACACAATTCAATTTGTACGGAGGTACGACAAATGCAAACGCTTCTCTCCCATCCAAAGACAGCCCTCCTAGGATCTAACAGTGGTGTCCAACCCTTGACCATTTGCCAAATGGGAAATTGACCTTATAAGCCCTTTACCTAAATGAAGGAGTAGTGCAAGCTTTTCCATTGTCACCATCGATTACTTCACTAAATGGGTTGAAGCCGAACCTTTGACCAAGATTACGAAAGCCAACATTTCTAGGTTCTTATGGAAAAATATCATATGCCTGTTGGGAATTCCCTATTTGATTGTCTTTGACAACGAATGCCAATTTGACAACTAAAAGTTCAGGGATTTGTGTGAAGAACTCGAGATAAAAAAGCTTTTTTTCATACCTCGCCACCCTCAAGCAAATGGGCAAGTAGAGGCTGTCAACAAGATCATTAAGTATAAATTAAAGAAAAAACTCTATACCTCCAAGGGAGCATGGGTGGATGAGCTGCCACAAGTATTATGGACAATTCGAACTACGAGTCGAACCCCTACGGTGTGGAGGCAATGAGCCCATTATAGGGTGGTTTACCCTCTCCCTGTCGATTACAATTCAATGAGATATCCAATGATGAGCTGAGAAAAAATGAGCTTGATTTCCTCGATGAAAGAAGGGATAAATCCCAAGTGAAACTAGCCTCGTACCAAAGGAAGATGACCCGCTACTACAATGCGAAAATCAAGAAGAGGTCCTTCCAGGTGAATGATCTCGTGCTCCGAAGAATCTTCGTATCCTCCAAGGAACCAAGAGCGGGCACCTTAGGTCTAAACTAAGAAGGACCATATCGCATTAAAGAAGAGCTTCAATCGGGTACTTATTGGATAGAAGACCTAAATGGGAAAATGCAAATGTGCCACTGGAATATAGAACATCTTAGAATGTATTATCAATTAACTGGTTATGGCTAGAGAAATCTACTTAGGACATGTAAAAATTCTGAAGTTCAATAAGATTATGTTTTCGACAAAAAGGCCTGAAACACTAGCCTCCCATGATGAAGATGAACATCATGGGAGAAGCATCAACATGGATGAACTATCCACCATGTGGAGAAACGTGGGTGCCTCGGAATTGGAGGATCCGATCCCAAAAGGAATTACCTCGTTGGTCCTCCGAGGCATACAATACTAGCCTTCCATGACAAAGCTAAACATCATGGGAGAAGCCTCCACATAGATGAACCATCCACCATGTGGAGAAGCGTGGGCACCTTGGAATGGGAGGATCTGATCCCAAAAGGGATTACCTCATTGGTCCTCCGAGATGTACAACACTAGCCTCTCATGAAGAAGCTAAACGTCATGGGAGAAGCCTCCACATGGATGAACCATCCACCATATAGAGAAATGTGGGTGCTTTGGAATGGGAGATCCAATTACAAAAGGGATTACCTCGTTGGCCATGTGAAGCGTACAATACAAGCCTCCCATGACGAAGCTGAACGTCATGGGAGAAGCCTCTAAAGTGCGTCAAATTATTAAGTGTTTAATTTCCTTAAGTTCAAGTGCTTCAAGTTATTAAGTGATCAATTTCCTTAAGTGGTTCAAGTTATTAAGCGTTCAATTTCCTTAAGTGCTTCAGTTCTACGTATTAAACTTCAAGTTCTGCTAAAAGTAAGCTCAGGTTATTGAAGTGCAAGGCATGTTCTAGTTGAAGTTCAAGAGTTTGTTGGAATTCGAAATATCAAAGACAAAGAAAATAGAGAAATAGATACTTCATTAATAAAAGTTTGTACAACGGAGGGCCTTAGATATTACATAAGGATGGGGAAAGATAAATGCAAGTCATATACTATGCAGGAGGCAAGGAGTCTGATGTCTCCACGGTAGGAGCCTCAGCAGTTTCTTGACCAGTTGTTTCTTGGGGAGCATCTTGTTCAGCTTCGGCCTCAACTACATCATTGGCTGGAGTCTGGGAAACTTCCTCTAAAAATTCTACCATAAGCTCAGAGGCATCCAGCTATAGGTATAGTTCCCAAATCCTCTCCACCACTTCGGCATATGCGAACATCCACCAATAAACATCGAAGCGCTAATACTCTTCAGTAAGGTAAAAGTTGGCAATATAATTTTTCACTGCTTCTTTCCCTATCACGTGAGCATTAGCCTTGGACTGCTTAGCTTCCTTAATGTAGTACCTTATTTGGGTCTCCATGAACCCACAGCATCATTGAGCTCAATGACCACCAAGTTGGCCATCTCCAAAGCTTAGGCCGTCAACTTTTGATGGTTGTTTGAAGTTTCAACTTTTTTTGTTAAGAAAGCCACTTCGCACTGGGATTTATGAACCTTCCTCTTCAAAGCCTCGATCTCCGCTAAGGTAGATTCCAACTTAACTACATCTTCAGCTTGCTTGACCTTTAGCTCTTCAGTTTCGAACTTTATTTTCTTCATCTCCTCCTCCCTTGAGGCCAACTTCTCAAACGACTCACGATTGCACGTTTGGACATATTTTAGCACTTCCTAGCACTCAAGGGCAACCCCAAAGGCCTTAGTCACCATGAGGCACATGTGGAGACATAGTTCTACCACATCTCAATCCAAAATAGGGATGAAAAAAAAACTCGTTCAACTCGATACCCATGGGGCCCTACCCCGAATGGGGCGGGGATTACCCGCCTAACTGGGTAAACAGGGCAAGGACGGGGCGAGGGTCGTTACCTCCGAAGCGGGTACTGGAAACATAGTCACAACCCCACTATACGTGCCTGTTCAAAATTAATTTCAAATTTAAGTTTTTTATCGAACAAAAATAATAAATTTGTCATCATTTTTAAATAGAACATAAGTTGCTTTTAACAAATTAGTAAAAAAGTAATAACATTTACATGCATGAATCATAAAGATTGTACAGACATAATTCAAAGATATAAATCGTAGATCATGCATATGTACATACATGAATTGACAAAACATGAATGGACTAAATTTTATATAGACATGCAAACAGACATGTATACTAAAAAAAAAAAAATCACATGTCAGCAAATTAATTTTGGTACATGGGTAGATGATTATGCTTAAAAAAGATTACTACATTTACTAAACTTTGAAAAGTTAAGTTATCGTGATTATAATGTGTTGTGAAAGAGAGAAAAAGATAAGAAAGAATAAAAGTCAATAGACTTGTGTGTATTATAATGAGATCCAAAGTCTTATATTTATAGGAAATGAATAGGGATGCATATGGTAATAATATCTAGCGCTGCAGGGGTACAATTGTCATTCACCAATTTAAAACTTTTGTTAATCCAATTCTAATCCATTAATATGATTTGTAACGCATGACATCGAAGTTAGTTTCCACTTTATAGAACATAATAACATAATTAACATCCTTTCTTAGGTAAAAAGATACATGCACGTGCATAACCTCGTTCGAGTTGATACTAACACTGAACTAATGTATACTATAGTAGAAGTTTTCAATTAATATTTTAATAGCTAGTCCCTGTTTGGTTCAACTTAAAAAATTGATTAAAATTTAAGTCAAATTTAAAAAATAATTTTAACCACACAATTAATAGAATTCACAACTTTTCAACCATACATTTCTTTAACTTTTATCTAAATTTTCTAAAAATAAAATAGGAGCCTAGATTGGGTGCAACAATATAAGAAAGATTAACTATATATACAGTTTTAATAAAATGCAATAAGCGCAACCTAACATTTCAAACTGGGGGACTGTCCCGAACTAGATCCAATAACTAATGGTTTCGTCTCTTCAACAAAATTAGCCCTCCTATTCAGGCTATGTTCGGGCACACGTTTTTGTTGAAAATGAGTTTTGTAATAGTGATTTTTCGAAAAATATGTAGTTAAAAAGTAGAGAAAAATTTTTGAGTTTACATATAATATATTTTATCGGGAAAATGTGTGATTGAAGATGAATTTAACACATAATATATTCTGTCAGCACACATCTTGTCAACAAGGTTGGAAAATAGTGATGCACAAATGACAAAATCCTAAATCAACCTAACCAATCCTTGAAGAGCCATTTTTATCCATCTTTGTCCGATCTTGCACACCCCTAAGGAGTGACATTCTGTCATTGCAAAGTTTAAAAAAAAAAAAAAACACTGCTTTTTCATTCAATGGTTTTTTTGCCAACACGCTTTCTGTCAATAATAATGGCAAAAAGTGATGCACAATCGACAAAATCCTAAATCAACCTAAGCAATCCTGAAGAGCCACTTTTATCCATCTTTGTCTGACCCTTCAAGCCATTGAGGAGTGACATTATGTCATTGCAAAGTTTCAAAAAAAAAAAAAACTGCTTTTTCATTTGATAGTTTTTTGCAAACACACTTAATGTCAACAATGATGGCAAAAAGTGATGCACAAACGACAAAATCCAAAATCAACCTAAGCAATCCTGAAGAGCCATTTTTATCCATCTTTGTCCGGCCTTCAAGACACTTAGGAGTGACATTATGTCATTGGAAAGTTTTAGAAAAAATCTATTTTTCATTCAATAGTTTTTTTGTCAACACGCTTTCTTGTCAACAAGGGTGACAAAAAGTGTTGCATAAACGAAAAAAATCCTGAATCAACCTAACCAATCCCTGAAGAGCCAATTTTATTCATCTTTGTCCGACCCTTAACGCCACTGAGGAGCTTTCTGTCCAACTATTATTAACTAATGACAGTGCCATTCATGATTGGGATTACCTCTGGAGAGTGTAGGATTTATCTGGTATAATTAATCATAGGATAAGATAGAATAGAATTGGAGGTTCTTAACCTTTCATAAGTGTACCGTCATTTCCTAACCTTTTAAAGCGTGATATTCTTACCTACAAAATCCATAGTAAAAAGGTCACGTAGCACGCAAACGAATACAATATCTGACTAGAGAGTAAAACTATTTAAAAAAAAAAAAATCCTCTATTTTAAATACTATGATCGGTAACTTAAAGTAGTCTGTCTTGACAAAGGAAACAAGTTGAGTAGCCACATATTTTTGTAAATGTTATCTAACCTTTAATCATTTTCATATTTAGCACATCTTGTCCCTAGTGTTCTTTTTTGTCCAAAAAATTTGTTGGTATGCTTTAAAATGAGGAACATATATTTAATTGCTTTTTTTTTCATCTTTTATCTTTTGTCTATTAGACAAATAATTTTTTTATTCCACATTAATGAAATGCAATTAAATATATGTCAAAAGCCAAATTTTTGACTATGTATTTTCTTAAAAAAATTCTGTATTGGCTGTTTCACATTTAAAAAAAAAAAAAAATCATGTTAAAAGCTAAATATTTGACTATATATTTTCTTTAAAAAATTATGTTTCTTCTATGGTTGTAATGTTAGTTTGTTACTTTGAAGACTTCGAATTGGATGAGAAAGATCAATGGGTATGGAGATAGACAAACGATAAACGTGGTGGTACTCCAATTTCAATAGCGGAGAGTACAACGTACGCGGGAATGTACCGTGATTTGCAAAACAAGCTGAATGTCGACCCTTCTCAGTACGATATGGAATTGAGATTTCGATTCAAGGATGATTCATCATTCCAATTCCACCTATGAAGATTACTTGTGAGGAAGAAGTGAATTATTTATTTGAATTGAACAAAATATGCAAGACTCCTCTTTGGGTGACTTTAGTGAGCAAGGATGTCGTCGAAATTGAACACGAAGATTCAGATGAAAGGGATCACAATTTCAATGATTTTTAGGACGCCGTGGAAATAGCTCGTGAGAATGATGTGGTTATTCTCAAGTCAGTTATTCCTCACCGTAATCTCAATGTTACACATATAATTCTGTCGGTAGTTCATGACATCGAGAATGACAATAAATTTACAAATGATGATTTGATTGATTTATCCCGTCAGAGACATGAGTGGGATGGAGCCTAGGGGTTGGAACAAGTGAGTCCTCATCTAATTCTTCACGTGTGGTTCCCAATGATCAGGATTTGTATGTCGATCAACTGTTTGAGACAAAGAAAGATTTGCAGGAAGCTAC
Organism: Fraxinus excelsior; assembly: GCA_019097785.1. Classification (NCBI taxonomy): domain Eukaryota; kingdom Viridiplantae; phylum Streptophyta; class Magnoliopsida; order Lamiales; family Oleaceae; genus Fraxinus; species Fraxinus excelsior. The sequence goes on along the minus strand of CM032628.1, from coordinate 26,246,403 downwards.
ACATCCAATTGTACTAAAATACAATTTTAATTTCAAAGTTAAGAAATCAAACAAGTCATTGTTGATGATTGTCTGCGTCGACGAAAGTTGTCGTGGCATTTACTAAGAATGAAAATGGAAACGAACGAGTTCTTTGTAGTTCGCAAGTATACACGAGAACATACTTACGAAATGGGAGTTCGTTGAAATGATCATAGACAAGCTCGAGCATAGTTTATTGGTCGGCATATAATGCACAAGTATCAAGACCCACGGACAATCTATAGACATTCGGACATCATTAACAACGTCTATCGAGATTACGGAGTGGTCATGAGCTATCAAAGGCCAAAGAATGTGCGTTGAAGAATCTAATGGGCTCGATCGAGGAGAGCTATGCTAAATTGGTCAGGTACTGCCATAACATGGGAACAACTAATCTTGGCCCGGCCTTTTTTGTTGAGACGGAGGGTGAAAATTGCTTTAAATTTTTCTTCATGGCTCCTGGACAATACATTCAGGGACTTTGTGTGCTTGTTCGTGTCTTTTATATATATATATATATACACACCAGTCGTGTGCCCACACAATGTATGGGCTTTTGTATTTTTAAGGTAATATCAGTGTATCATATTAATAACAGTAAGTTTTTATTTACCATAATAATTAGTAAAATTTAATAATGAATATATTATCTTGAAGTTCTCAGCTTCATTTGGTCCCTACAGAAATGGAAAATAGTTTTTATTATACGCATAAAAATTAGTAATGTACTTTATTTAATGTCAATAATAGATGAAAAGTATAAACAAGGTTAACAAAATAAGCTTAAGTGAACAAAAATAAATTTACATATGATTTCACCCACAGAATACATTTATAAAACATTCAAAGAGGGCGAAGCAATAAAAAAAACTTAAAACAAGATCCATAGAGCATTTTTCTTTCGAAATTGTTATGTAAAAAATAAAGCAAAAGGCAAATATACATCCAGGGAAGTATGAAAACAATAATTCTTCATCATTTCAATCATCTTCTGTTGCGTCTATTTGTTCGTCTAGCGCTATCACATTTTCAATAGTATGCATAAGTGTACCATCACTCACCACCTTATTGTGTTTGTCCTAATCTGTCAAGATGTTGGATATAATCATAAAATCATCTATCCAATCAATAAAAACATATTAAAGACAACACGAAGTGAATTTTCCTGATAAAAGACTATCTTAGAAGCTTATATGCCTAAACTTCCATTCATCGTCATGAAGAAAATTTTAATATTTTTACTTTGAGAATGATATCTTACAACCTAAAATTTTTTTTAAACAAATTTCAATATGAACTAAATTAGGAATAACTAAAAATATGACAAGTAAAAAAAATCATAATAAGAATAAAAAAATCGAATATATGAAGTAAATTGAATTAAGTTACATATTTTTTCCCAAATTGACAAGTAGCGTTTCTTGAGGGGCTAGGGGTCAAAGGGCAGCGCCCCTTGTGGGGGGATCAGGGGCAACGCCTCCCGAAGGAATTTTGATTTTGATGTATATATGGAATTGAATGTTTTTAGTATTTTTGAATTAAATTATTAATAAATGAAATTGTATTTATATTTGTGTAAAATGTAAATAAGAAAAAAAAAATTAGCAAAAGAAAAAAGGAAATAAAAAAGGCGCGGGTCCGAAAACACGAAAGGAATTTTGAATTTATTATATGTAGGTATGGAATGGAGCGAAAAACTTAAAAACAATTGAAGGGTCAAAAAAACCGTAGTTGCTCTGCACAGTGGAGCAAATGAGCTCCGCGTTGTGTGGAGCACGCCTCCGTGTGCGGAGTTTTTCCTCTCCGCACGCGGAGGCACCATGCTCTGCACATCTCCGCATGTGCGGAGCACCGTGCTCCACATTTTGCGGAGCATATGAGGTTTTTCCATTTTTTATTTTTCTTTTTTACTTGCTATTTTTTTTTTTTTTACGACCCTTCAATTTTTTTTCTTTTTTTTTTTTAAAGCTTTTTTCCTTTCTTCTGTTTTAGTAAACAATTTTGAGTAATGAAGTCTATATTACCCTTTTGTTTGATAAATGAGGATTAAAAATGTTTCACAAATGAACAATAAATAATGGGGATAAAATGGGAAAATCCTTAATTGGTGGGGATAAAATGGGAAGGCATGAACAGTATATTAATTATCTACCATTACTGCCTTTGACTGCCTATATTTTTGACCTAATCTTTATAATTTGATTGGTTCTTCTTTTTCTCTTTTTAGGGATTATTACATGAATAGTAAACGAAGGAGGATAAAATGGAAAGATAAAATACGTCCTGAATGAACAGTGCGGGAAGGATTCCTCTTTTAATAGAAGAGGGAAAATACAACCTACTAAACCTAAATTTCATCTAAATTTAAAATGCTTCTTCCCTTTCTAAAGATTCCCTTCATTCAAACTTTCAATTTTTTCAATATTTATAAATTGTTTGAGGTTGTTCAAAGTGACTACTTGTAAACATCCATGGCGGTTCTAATGGACGCATGATTTACTCCCATTGTCTATTTATCTCACATGTAAAGAAACCCCTCAACTTTTCATCTCTATAAACTTTAAAGAAACATTTTTAGGCCTTCAACTTAACAATGCCTACCTTGTAAGCCCCTTCATTTGGATGCCATTCTAACTCATGAAAGTACTTAGAACATTTTCTAGAGAATCCTTAAAAATAAAATGTTCTCTATTTTAAAGAGTAGAGCCTTAAAATTATGTTTCAAAAAAAAACTCTTCAAATTAACATTTTAAAATAGAAAGGGAATTTGACTCTTCAAATTTGGAAGCCAAATTCACTCTATAATTAAATTCATTAAAAAATTTCAATTTACAATGTTCCATAAATTGGTCAAAGAATTATGCTACTTGAACATAAAGAGTTACGTAAGATGAGATATCAAAAGGAGAGTAAAAAAAAAAAAAAAATTTATTTGATTGAAGAAATTATGTCTCAATCATATCTCATCACATCATGTATATGTAAACTATTATATAAATTATTATGTATAAATTGCACAATCATATATACATATGATATGGTGAGATACTATTGAGTTAGAATTTCTTTAACCAAATAAAAAAATGCTCACTCTTTTTTTGAGATCTCATCTCCATGTAAACCATTATATAACTCTATTATATATAAGTACATTATTCAATAATAAAATAACTAGAAGGAAAGTTTGTAAAACTAAAAGAAATGAAAAATAATAATAAATAAATATTAGGAGTAGTAAAATTAAGTATTAATGATAAAGAGGCTATTGAAGTATTTAGAAATTTTTACTCTCTAAATTTATAAATCTTCTCTAAATTGTAAAATATGATCTTTAAAAATAGAGTGCCTCTCGAAGATACACTTACAATGCATTTAATTTCGTCCAACTTATTATCTAAAAAAACACATTCGATCATTGAACTATACACAATGCAGTAGAGGCCCCTCAACTGTAAAGTATACATTTCAATCTTAGTCACTATTTGGTACACATTAAAATTTCCATTCTCATTTTTCTACTTATTTTCAACGACACATTTTTCAATAAAATAATATTTTCCATCACATCAATAACTTTTCCTTCTTTTTCAACCACACATTCTCCATCAATCTACTATTTCAGAATATATTCTTACAATATAATATAACTTAAACACACCCTTAAAACTTAACAACGTGTACCATATTAGTGCTTCTGTCTGTCTCCACTATTCTGACTAAAAGAATATCATGAGTTGGTCGTCGGAATTACTTAGGAGGTTTCTTCTAACTCAATATTTACCTCGACAAAAATAAAAATAAAATGGCAAAACACGAGAACAATTTGTCACAAAAACATAATAGCTTTTTCTAATATTAATGACCAATGCGACGATGATACATTCACTGATTCCCACCTGTGGAGGCATATTGCCACTCTCCTTAATGATTTATGTACTCTCCAAAGAAGAAAAATTGGGTGTTGGGACTTTATCAAAGTTCATTTAGCACCATGTTTAGGTGTGCTTATATTGGAGATGTCAATGAGCCGAACCGAGCCGAGCGGCTCGTGGGCTCTTGAGAAACGAACCACGAGCTCACGAGCCGAGTTGAGCCGGCTCGTGGGCGAGCTCGGCTTGGCCCACGAGCTCGTAAGCTCACGAACCGAGCCGCCAGCCCACGAGCTTTTTTGAAGTTTTTTTCTTTTTCGCGATTTTTTCTTAATTTCTCACAAGCCCATGAGCCGAGCTCATGGACCTTACCCACGAGCTCGCGAGCGGCTCATTTCGAGCTCGAGCTCGTCCAAGTAGCTTGTGGAGCCGAGCGGTCGAGCCGACGAGCCACTCGGCCCGTTTGACACTCTAGCTCATATCATAGCATATAAGCATTTGTGTAGCGCTACTTTTTCGGCTCAAAACACATAAATTATGGGTTTCGCTCAAGTCTTTACATTTCCTATTTAGATAATTCCTTTAAAAATTGTTAGGTTTTTATAGTTTATAATGTAATTGGCAAGTCTGTGAACAAAAAAGGAATAAATTAGATAAGTTGTAAAAGTCAAGGAGTTAGTTGCAAATAGTAGAAATCGAGTTGTATTAGGTGTAGGGTTCGAGAATGGAAAAAAAAAAGGAAAAACGGCGTCGTAATTTCTCTAGATTGTCGCCAGGATTTCATTCGAGCAATAGAAATAAAAACATTTTCGTTAGACTATCACCGGATACTCGCTCAAGCGACAAGCTGTCGCTCGGCGATAGGGTTAGCCGAGAATTTTTTAATCGCATTTTCAAAACTTTTGATCCGGCCCATTCAACCTTAAACCTATCATATAAATACCAAAACGCCACCTAATGTAAATTCGAAGGTTGAAATAGAGAGAAGTTGAGAACTTCATATTTTCATCTTCCAATTCATTGAGACACTTCAACCTTCATTTATTTGATTATACTTGGAGGAGATAAAATCAGTTCCAGTTAATCCAAATACCAAGCTTACTGAGGAACACGTAATTCTTCAAAAATTTACAGGAGATAGACGAATCCACAAAGTCAGGGGTTAGAGAATCTTGGAGGAATTTGATAGTGTAGTTAAGGAGTTGATACATGAGCGCGAAATCCAGGAGAGCTGTCAGATTGTAGTTAGGAGTTGGTGCAGGGGCGCGCAACCTAGAAGGGTTGTAGAAATCTCAGCTAGAAGTTGTTGCGAAGCACGCAATCCAGGAAGACTGTATTAACTTCAGTCAGGAGGTCAGAAAGTTTGTGTCGTTGTCTTGTCTGGTGGACTGTAAGTTCGATCATTTATAGTAGATTTTGACGGCAAAGCGCCTGACATTTTTACCTAGTTGGGGTTTCTTCGTGAACATTCTACGTGTTTTTTACTGTTTTCATATTCTGCAATATTTAAACATATGGTAATTGGACTGTATGTTAAATCATCTAAAGATAATTAATTAATAACTTGTTGTTAGTTAATTACAATTTTTAATTTCGTATTTACACCTATTCATCCCTTCTAGGTGTAGTTTGGGTTGAACTACGTAAATTTCAATTGGTGTCAGAATTTTATTTCGATTATTGACCCTTAAATAATTCTAGATGAGTCAGTCATTGTTCATGTTTCCGTTTCTCGACGAAAGCAACTATATTTATTGGAAAGTTTGAATGAGAGCTTTCCTTAAAGCATTGGATAAGCGTATTAGATAAGCGTTCAAACTGGGTGGACTGCACATTCAACCACTATTGCTGGTGTAGCCACCCCCACTAATATTTCACTTTGAACTAAAGATGAATTAGCCGAGTGTAACTTGAATAGTAGTCTTTATGCCATATTCATAGTTGTGTCTGCTGAAGAGTTTAAGAGAGTATCGATGTGTGAAACTACTAAAAAGTTTGGGATATCTTAGAGACCACACATGAGGGAACTAAAATTGTCAAGAACTCTAAACTGCAGATGTTGACATCTAGTTTTGAAGAAATTAGAATGAAGGATGATGAATCGTTCGATGAATTTTATGCGAAGTTGAATGATATAGTAAACTCAAGTTTTAACATAGGTGAAAAGATTCCCAAGTCCAAAATCGTTAGAAAAGACCTTAGATCCTTACCGGAAAGATTTAGACCTAATATTACAGCGATTGAAGAAAGTAAGGACTTAGACACTATCAAGATATAAGAACTCGAAGGATCACTCCAAACCTATGAACTCACCATATTTCAACCGAAAATGTTAAATCCATAGCCATGAACACTATTAAGAAAGAAGAGAGTGAGTCGACTGATGCTGAGACCCTTAGGGATGACGAAATGGTTTATTTTGTTAAAAAATTCAAAAAACAATGAGGAATACGAGAAAACCTCAAGAACGGAAAAATGATGTCCCTAGTAAATTCTAGAAAGATAAGCGTGAGAAACTTAGGACTTCTAATAAGAAAACTCAATCAGTTAGATGCCATGAGTGTTAGGATTTTGGTCACTGTTGGAATAAATGTCCTAATCTTAAGAATAATTCGGCAAAATAAAGGGGTAAGGCATAAGTAGTGACTCTAAGTGATGAAGAGTCGAATTTAAGCAATCAAAGTGATACTTCGGCGGTGAAGATGAACAAAAGTATGTGGCGTTCATGTCTAGAGTTAAAACTGAATTTGATAAGGGGAGTGAGAAGACTAAGAGAGTTAGTTGCCATGAGGAGTCTGAGAGTGAGGAAGACTATGAGGATGATGAATATATACGTGAGTCATATCACTAGTTGTTCGAGGAGAGTCTTAAAATCGTAAATGTCAATATAGCTGTGCTAAAAAAGCTTGATAGGCTTGAAAGAGAGAAAGAGAAACTCTCAGCTGACCTTCGGGATTCTACCAAAAAATTGAACGAGTTGAAATTTGTTAACTAAAACTTGGAAGCTAAAGTTAAAAACTTAACAAGTGAATTGGAAAAATCCAATACTCAACTCCAGTCCTTTATGAGTGGAACTCAAAAACTCGATCAACTGTTGGGAATGAACAAACCTTATGGTAATAGGCAAGGTCTAGGATATGTTCAAAATGGAGATAACACTCCTGATACATCCAAGACCACATTTATTCCGACAACTAATACCAAAATTAGGAATGTTGCTAATTCTCCACCTAAAGGCATGAACGTTGAAAGATCGAAGCCTACTAAACAATGTTGGATCAATCGTCATATGATTCAATGTCAACTGTCGCGTAGGTTTGTTCCCAAATGTCATCGTTGTGGTGCACTAGAACACATAAGGGTTGAATGCCATCAACTTGCGCCGAGAAGTGAAAGCCAGGATATCACTAGAAAGTTTAACTTTCTCGCAAATCAAGTTAGCCACTTAATTGAGATGATTACTCAGTTGACTAAAATTACCTCTGGATTTGAAAAAATTTGGGTTAAAAAGAGTGACCAAGAGGTCATGAGCCTGATCGCGCTCTTAAGGGTAAGAGCGTTAGTATACCTCACTGATTAAGTATTATTGGTGCATGCTCATATTTTTCCATTGTGTGGCATTGATTTATGCATGAATCATATTTGTTTATTTGTTTTCTATAACGAGAACTCATGCATTTTCTTATTTTTTATTTTTGTGTGTTTGACATTTTTTTATGTTCTTAGTGCATTCATACTTTCAATTAAAAACAACAACAAAAAAATGGAGTATTGAAAAATAAAAATGCGAGAATTTCTTTTTACAACATAATATATAATATACTTGAACTTGTTTGTTGTGATCAAGCATGGGGTAATCGATGAGTTGTAAAATAGTTTCCATTGTAGCTTAGGTTATTTATAGAGTACTTTGTATAAATGTCTTCATTTATCATCTGCACTACACACACTATGATATTGTTAGTAGGACTCTACTGTGTGTGTGAGATTTGAGATGGCAATCACTTGTTAATAAGGTAATTTTGAACATAAATTGACCTTATTAATTAGACCTAACCTTATCCCTGGTAATAAAAAAAAAAAGCTCAATATCTTATACTCTTTTCCGGAGCCTATTTGACTTGAACAATTACGTCTGCGGGATTTCTCATAACTTGGGGCCTATGGTCAACTGACTTAGGTTAACTAGCCTAAAACTCGTTATAAGGGTCATTTTAGTCGCTTAACGAAGAAAATCATGCACTTAAAATGAGGAAAATAATAATGAGCTTCGAATATTGAATGTTATAAAATAAAAATTTGCTCAAATTTAGGGAGAGAAAAGAGCTTTCCATACGAAATGAGCTTTTCTGTATAGGTTCTAACGTGTTTTAAATAGTTTGACTTTCATAAGTAGGTGAATAAATTTATTGGCAGGATGTTTAGTGTGTCTTTTCTCACAAAATTAAAGTTTGGAGTCCTAATTTCAAAGTATTAGTAACATCTTACACATATGTGTCATTTATACAATTTACTCTGTGCTAACTTGAACTACGAATGTGGGGAAGGTTACTGTTCATTTCTTATACTTCTGCATGCTGACAACTGCATTTTGGGTTATTATATATTATTGTTGGTCCCTTGGCATTTTGTGACAAAAATGGGGTATATATGTTTTGATGATAGAATAGATTTTTTTGAATGTATATGATATTTTTTACTTGACATAATGTATCTAAAAGTTTTGACTCAAAGGCATTAAATGATAATTTCAGCATTGCTAGATTAAGTTTTGATGTTTAGTAATATCAATATTTCGTTTTGGTATGATGGGTTACATTGATATTACATCTTAATTTAGCTTATGGTACAAAACTGAAATGATGTGTTATGTGTTATAATTGCTTGGATTAACTGTTTGAATTGCTTTTACACTTGTTAACATTTCACATATGTTTTACACCGGATATTTGAGTTATCTATTTCAGGAAATAGGTTTTGATAAAGGAAAAGCAGAATTCAATCAAAACAGTTAGTGGTAGTAGTGTCAGTCATAGATTCTGTAATTATTTTACTACTACCGTGATTTTAGATTGTAGTTTTGTCACTGATTGTTAAGGGGGGGCTTGTAAGGTTTTGATAGTTTATAATATAATTTAAAAGTCTGAAAACAAAATGGACTAAATTGGATAGGTTGTAAAATTCAAGGAGTAATTTGCAAATAGTATAAATTAAGTTGTATTAGGTCTAGGCTTCGAGAATGGAAAAGAAGGAAAAACGGCTCCACAATTTCGCTAGACTGTCGCGAGGACTTTGCTCGAGCAACAAAAATAGAAACATTTTAGCTAAACTATTGCCAAGTACTCGCTCGAGCGACAAGCTGTTGCTCGACTGTCAGTGAGCTTTCGTTCAAGCGACAGGGTTAGTCGAGAATTTTTTCATCGCGATTTCAAGACTTTTTATTTGACTCATTCCACCCTAACCCTATCATATAAATACCAAAATGCCACAAAACGTAAATTTGAAAGTTGAAACATAGAGAGAACTTAAGAGCTTCATCTTTCCATCTTCCAATTCATTGAGAAACTTCAACCTTCATTGATTTGATTATACTTGGCTGTAAAAACATCAGTTCTAGTTAATCCAAATATCAAGCTTATTTAGGAACACGGAGTTCTTCAAAAATTTACAGGAGATAGACGAATCCACAAAGCCAGAGGTTAAAGAATCTAAGAGGACTTTGATATCGCAATCAATGAGTTGGTGCAGGAGTGCGCAATCCAGGAGAGCTGTCAAACTCTCAATCAGGAGTTGTTGCGAGGCACGCAATCTAGGAGGACTTATTAACTTCAGTTAGGAGGTCAGAAAGTTCATGTTGTTATCTTTTCTAGCGGATTGTAAGTTCGATCGTTTATAGTGAATTTTCACTGGCAAAGCGCCCCAAGTTTTTACCTAGTTGAGGTTTCTCCGTGAACATGCCACGTGGTTTTTACTGCTTTATTTACTGTTTTCATATTATGCGGCATTCAAACGTAGGGTAATTGGACTATATGCTAAACCATCTAGAGATGATTAATTAATGATTTATTGCTGGTTAATTACAATCTTTGATTCCACATTTACACCTATTCACTCCTTCTAAATGTAGTTTAGGTTGAACTGTGTAAATTTCAAAAATGATGTTTAAACATGACCAATGAAACACTTATTTTCAACAGGACCAACAAATTCCTACCACAATGATTTTTTCCTTAATTCCAATAAAATAAATAGAATACTACTCAAATTGATCTTCAACATGTTCCAATTGAGTCTGAGAATGAGATTGAATCTTCTGAAACTACAATTACTGATTATCAATTAACTAGAAATAGAGAAAGGCTCAACTAGATTCAATAATGATGAATTTGTTACATTATTTTCTTCTCTGACTCTATGAATTTAGAATCTGTTTCTTTTGATGATGCAATAAACTGTTCTAATTCTAAATTCTGGAAAGAGGCTATGAATGAATTCACTTATTAAAAATAGAACCTGGATTTTGGTTGACAGACCTAAAAATTAAAAGGTTGTTGATTGCAAGTGGGTTTATAAGATAAAACAAGGAGATTCTAATTCTGAAAATAAGAGGTATAAAGCCATATTAGTTGCTAAAGGGTTTACTCAAAAGGAAGGAATTGACTATAATGAGATTTTCTCACATGTGTCTAAGTATACTTCTATCAGAGTTTTGTTAGCACTTACTGCTCATTTTAATTGGGAATTTGATCAACTTGATGTCAAAACAACCTTTCTAAATGGAGACTTGAATGAGATTATATATATGAATTAACCATTGGGGTTTGAAGTATAATCCAAAACTGAAAAGGTGTGCTTGTTGAAAAAATCTCTATATAGGCTTAAACAAGCCCCCAAACAGTGGTATATCAAATTTAATACTTATGTTCAGAAATTGAGCATTGTAAGAAGTAATTATGATCCATGTTTCTTCTTCAAATGGTCAAGTGGACCTGAATCCATTTTTTTGCTTTTATATGTGGATGATATGTTGCTTGCTTGTCATGATAGATCTGAAATTAATTCTATTAAGTCTAAATTGAAATCTAAATTTGAAATGAAAGATTTGGGACAAGTTAAAAGAATACTTGGAATGGAAATAAAAAGGGATAGAGATAATTGCATCTTGTTGTTAAATCAAAGTTCTTATGTGAAGAAAATACTTGAAATATTTTCTATGCTTGAGTGTAAACCTGTGACTTTACCCATTGCTAATAATTTTAAACTGACTAGTGACCAATCACCTAAAATAGAAGAATGAAAAATGTTCCATATGCTAACACAATAGGTTCAATTATGTATCTCATGGTTTGCACCAGACGTGACTTAGCTCATGGAATTAGTGTCTTGAGCAAATTTGTGGCCAATCCAATTGAAACTCACTGGCTGGCTATAAAGTGGATTTTAAGATATTTAAGGGGTTAATCTAATTTAGGTTTAGAATTTAAAATGAGTGAAGAAGGAATAAAGTTAAAAGGTTACATTGATTCTGATTTTGCTGGCGACTTAGATAAAAGAATATCCACATTTTCATATATTTTCTTTTTATGTGATGGCCGCATTAGTTGGAAGTCACAATTGCAAAAATTAGTTGTCTTATCTTCAACTGAAGCTGAATATATTGTTGCATGTGATGCTGTGAAAGAAAATATGTGGCTAAGTGGTTTGTTAAATGAAATTGGCTTTGTTGATGATTCTGTTAAGATATATACTGATAACCAAAGTGTCATTCATCTTAGTAAAAATCCTGTTTATCATGATAGAACTAAATATATAGATATTAAGTTTCATTTTGTAAGACACTTGACTGAAAAGGGGTTGATCGTTTTAGTTAAAATTCCAACAGAATATAATCCTTTAGATTTGGGGACTAAGGTAACCTTTAAATAAATTCAGGAATTGTTTGAAGATTCAGAATATCACTTGATGTGATAATTAGAACTTCATGTAATGTTAATTGAATAGAGTTGAACTAATTTTTGTTTTTCATTGTAAGTATAGCAATTCTATTTCCATTGAGTGAGCCAAAGTATAGCTCAGCAAGGTGGAGATTGTTAATTATATTGGGCTGCCTCACTGTACTTTAAACTGGGTCATGTTAGTTGTTTGGACCGTTAAGTGAAACGGGTTGTGGCCTCAATTGAATTGATGCTATCAGCCGTACACGTGGCTGACTCTCTGCCCTTGGATGCTAACTGTTCATATTAATTAGGTGACTTGGCTTTTTGGGGATTCTAGCATTCGAGAGTCTTCAATTCTCTCTTCGTCTATCTGTTTTCCCTTTTCTCTCTGAGTGAAGTTTAGGGTTTTCATGGTTCTTGTAATCATAATCGATCTTAGTGATTTCTTCAATCATATTATTTGTGATGTATATTGTGTATAGATCAGGGCTTGTTTCTGTGATTACGGTTCTTTATTTTGAGGTTGTTTATTCAAACATTTGTATAGATTCTTGCTTGATACTTAGTGGATCTAGAGTTATATCCTTTATAGAGGCTCAACGGGTGATTAGGTCTTTGTGACTGTACATCCGGACCATATGGGGTGAAAAATCGTGTGTTCAGTGTTCTTTTATGATTCTATAAGTTATTTAGTGGTTTGTGAACTTTGATCCTTTTAGTATTGTTGATTTGGGACCTTACAATGAGGATTTCGTTGATGTGGTCAATTCATCTGCAAAGAAGGAGACTCTAGCACTTGGGGAATCCGATATGCGGAACTTGAAGCGTGGAGACATCATACAGCTTGAGAGAAAAGGGTATTATCGATGCGATGTTCCTGTCATTCGACCTTCAAAGCCTATAGTTCTGTTTTCCATTCCACATGGCAAGCAGCAAATGGTAATGAAGTAATATTACGTCTCACCTATGATTTTGGAGGTGACTAGAAATGGGCAAACATAGTTTTTATCCTTGTCAAGCTTGGTACATATGGCTTGAAATTATTTCATCTTGCATTACCCCAAGGAAACCCAACGACAAGTCCAAATAACCCAACAATTGTGAAATTATTTCTTTTTCTACAGATTATATTTGTTATTTTTTCCTCTTTTATCGTTTCTCTCCTATTCTCTATGAAAAAGATTAAGTTGTAATTAAAAATATTTAATATCATTTTTTTATCTATTTTCTTGTTAAAAATATCAATTTGTAATTAAATTTAAGTATATCAATTGGTTGTTTACTCGTTAAAGGTATTACATACAAATAATACTGAATATAGATATTTCTTTTAGAAAGAATAATGAAATATTATTTATATATAATTGATGTAATTTAAAATGTTATTCTTTTAAAGCTATTTTTTAATATACCGCAGAAAGGGATCGTGGAGATCAAACCTTCACTATCTAAGTGGGAACATTTCATTGTTATGCGAGGTCCAAATAAAATTATTTTAAACTAAAGTTTTTGAAAATCAAGTGACTTTTAGAAAAGTTTATAAAAGTTTTAAAATAAAAGCTTATAGAAGTTTACGAAAGATTTTCTTTAATTCCATAAAATCTAAAAACTTCCACAAGTTTCACAAAACTATCACTTAAAAAGTCTATAAATCCCTTTGAGAGTCGCAATTGAATACACTCAACTAGTCAAGTTTAAATGTAAATCTAGGATTGGGGTGGAGATATATTCATATATAGCACTTTTCTTTTCTATCCTTTTTTTTATCTAATTTTTTGTTAAAAATATCAATTTGTAATTAAATTTTAAGGCTTAATTTGGTTTAAATCTCAATTTCATCTTCGCCTTTACATAGATATCTTAATAACTGGTTGGTCATTAATGAATCATGTTCATAGATATCTTAATAACTGGTTGGTCATTAATGAATCATGTTAATCAAGATATTTACATGACCAACGAAAGTTCTATGTTTACTTACTATCTATATCATACCACCATTTTCCTAACAAAAAGAATTTCATCCCTTCGACCATCGTCTTCAGCTCCTATCCTCTCGTATCTCCCTTTCCACTAAGTTCAACAAAATTTGAAAAATCATAATAAATCTACTAAAAGAAGTATAAAAACATAGTTTCGGAGAGAAAAAGATAAAGGAAGATATAAAATATAAGTGGAAATGAAATTCTTATTCCATTTTTGTACCACGAGTATAGAGTAGTGGAAAGGATATGGCGGATCCAGAAATTCCTATCAAGATTTCAAAAATAAGAAAATATTTATAAACAAAGTGCATTAACAATTTAAAAGTAATGTTCACTTTGAAAACAAAAGCGTAATGTGGACACTTGTCGAGTTCTATCTATTGTAGAAAAGATGAAAATTTAGTTTGAATTTGCAACGGGTAATTATGACCTTGTAGAACTTAGTACCTGTTTGACCCCATTAAAATTATATTTCATTTTTCTTTCTCTTATTATCGACCACATATTTTTAAATAAAATAATATTATACGTAATTCCAAAAAAAAACTTTTTTTTAAACCACATGTTTTTTCTTAAAAAAAAAAATACTATTACAAACATTAAAATTTCAATTAATGAGGGGCCAAAGGGGACCTTAGAGATAGTGAAGGAATTTCTTCCATTGGAGTTAGGTAACTTGGATGTAATCTTGGGGATGAATTTTGCAGGTATGAAACACATTCAACGAGAAAAACTTTGTCTTGATCCAACTATAGAGGATATAAATAAAGATAATAAAGTTTCGTGGTTGTGACTTTAAAGTTGAGTCTTCCAGTAGCTATTGTTGATACCGTAGTGATAATATTTTACGCTGATGAGAATTTCCAAGGATTGATAGCTGAATTGGAGATTCTTTGGTCCAAAATTCTCTTTGTGTGAAGTTTCATATATAATTTTTATACGTTATTATATTTATATTTCAAACTTTTTTCATGGTATTCTTGCTCTCAAATTAACATAGTAGCTCATCTCAAAATGAGTTTAAATTGTCCATGGGCCAAGCAGCTCAGTTCGATTGCCACCCTTAACTAGACTTCCTTTTTGTTCAGCGGACATTGGTAGAGTGTGGGTCAAAATATATAAGAGGAGCAAAATACGTATGCCTGCAGTGAAAAATGTTGTTCACATTGATATCTCAAAGTTTGACTTCCTTCTTCTAGCCCAAAGTCTCTCTATGTTTTCATATAGGGTAATTAGCACATAATGCCATTTTCATTATTATTGTGAAAAACGTTCATATCTTTTATTTTTTGACATTTTCACCCTTATTTTCACGTTTCATTGTGCAAAAGGTCATTTTCATTTATTTTCTCAATTAAAAATTGTGAAATGACGAATATATCATTTTCTTTAAATAAAACAAAAAGTAGAAAAACCTAATTGCAGTTATACTCCCAATTTTTATAAAAAGTGTAAATGAGTCTCAAATAAATTATTAAAAGGGTAATTAGTATATAATGTCCCTATCTTTCATCCTTATTGCGAAAAATGTCCATAACTTTCATTTTTTTGGCATTTTCACCCTTAGTTACACCTTTAATTATGCAAACCATCATTTTCATCCATTTTCGTATAATTTCTCAATAAAGAATGGTGAAATACGAAATAAACCCTCATATTTAAATAAAAAATATTCTTTTAATTTATCATTCAAGAATTTATTTGGGACTCGTTTACACTTTTTTTTGTTTTTTTATTTTTAAATAAATTTAATTGAGACTCGTTTGCACTTTTTTTAAAAAATGGGACTATAGTTGCAATTGATTCTTTTATATATTTTTTTTATTTAAATAGGAGGGTATATTCGTCATTTCACAACTTTTTATTGAGTAATTGGATAAACATTGATAGAAATGATGGTTTGCGTAATTAAATGTGTAATTAAAGGTGAAAACGCAAAAAAAAAAAAAAAAAGGTATGAATTTTTTTGCAATAACAGTGAAAGGTAGGGACATCATGTACCATTTTAATAATTTATTTGGGACTCATTTGCGATTTTTAAACAAATTGTTCGCAACTTAGCTAGATGGGTTCTAGCAAATCTTTAATCTGTTACATAACGACTATATTTAAATTATTTCCATCTGGTACTAATCTTAGAAATTCTTGCGCAGGTTGTCATTGAAATTTCATATATATTTGCTCAGGCTATTATATATGGAACCATTGTGTATGGAAATGCAATGATTGGGTTTGAATGGACAGCAGAAAAATACATTTTTTATGTTCTTTACTCGATTATACTTCACCTATTATGGCATGATGGCTGTTGCTGTGACTCCTAATCTTCATATTGCCAACATCATGTCTTCTGGGATTTATGCATTATGGAATCTCTTTTCAGGATTTATAATTCCACGACCTGTAAGTTCTTAAAATCTTTATTTGCCATAAAACATGCATATGAATATATTTACAATCAGGCACATGAACTAAATCTAGTATTTATTTTCGTTGTTCAACAGAACAGAGGACTCTGTGTCACTGTGTTGGGGAGGTGGTTACATTGGGCATGTCCCATCGCGTGGACAGTATATGGCTTAGTAGCATCACAATATAAAGGTGTAAGTCATCAGCTTGACACGAAACAGTCGGTTCAAGAGTTCCTGAGAAGTTATTTTGGATTCCGAAAAGATTTTATTGGTGAGGTTGCAGCAGCTGTCGTTGGGTTTACCGCTATTTTTGCTTTTATATTTGCATTTTCCATTAAGGCTCTCAATAAGTATTATCGAGTCAACAGCAGCAAACTAATGGCCTTTTGTTGGGCCAAAAACAAATAATTTTGGTCTTGCTCGTAATAATTTTGGTCTTGCTCGTAAGAATCTTTCATTGACAAGCGGTTCAGTTCAAGCAGGGGAAAATGCAAAGAGCCCCTTCATTTAAGACTCTTGAATCTTGATGCTAACTGGGTTTTAAATGTAAATTGAAAGACGGATATGCTCTTTGAGCAATGTGGATTTTATGTTATCACAGAACATGATCAAAATTACTCATAAATTCGACGTCTGCTACTTGAATTTCTTTCTTTTACAACTCGTTGCTTGACCTACCTGAAGATCTAGAGGAATTATATCCATAGCAACTACAAGTCTATAAGTATTGATCATTTCCTCTATCTATGGTCCTGTGTGGTAATTTGCATGTATTACTATGATGAGTTTGGCCTGAAATGTTAATTGATTTGATGGAAAAGTACATGGCATAATTAATATGATAAAAAGTATAATACAAATTATGATCCTATTTGAATGGAAAATTACGAAAGTCATATTCACGTGCACATCTTGCTTTTACTGCTATGTATATTAGGGGATGTTTGTTCTCAAGTTGGACAGTAGGGGTCGGAGAATGGAAATCGCTCCCACAGATCAAAGAGTCGAGCAGCACTTTTGTTTCCTTCATCAAGCTTGATCACGACAATGATTTCCTCCATCTGTTTGGAGTTCTAGTTTTTACGAGCCTTGTTTTCATCTGCAACGGAGTTTTTAGCCCTATTCCGACCTCAGCTTCTCTTTCAACATCTTCATTCTTGTTGCCCCTAAGTGTTGGAATTCCAAACTTCTTCCAAACCAGAAATCCTTTCTTTTTCTCCATTAGCTTATCAATCTTTCCTTCTAGTGTCATGCAATGGCTCTGTAGCCTTAGAACGTCTTCTTTCAACCTCTTTATTTCCATCTGTTGCACGTTTATTTCACGCTTTGACAAGCACCGGGCTGGGGCGTCTAGTGCGGTGCTTGGACTAAGCATGCCACTGAAAGAGCCACTGAAATCAAGAATCTGCTTGTTGAGCTTGTTTTGCTCTGAAAAGAGCACTTGAACTACTGTGCGAACGGGCAATCGCTCGTTTTGAGCTGCATGAAGGGATGCCTCTAATGACAGTTTTCTGCTATCAATTAGTTTACAAAGCCTGTTTCTCTCGTTCTTTGACACCCCTGGATGTGCCTGCCAGAATAATGAATCTTGATTAATTCCACAGAATCCTTCAATTTTCATGAGTTCATCTGGGGTTATGTAGTCGAACCAGATTGAATCCGAACGGAACCAAACTGGCTAGTTCGGTCGGTTCTACCTATATTTTAATTGATTCTGGTTATTAAGAGTTAAGACCAAGAACGGGTCTTGGTTCCATATCTAAAACGGAAAAGAACCCGAAATTTATTTTTAACTTTTTTTTAAAAAAATTAGTGTTGTTTTCAATTGAAAATTATAATAGTTGCTGGTGCAATTACGACTTAGAAAGACAAACTGAGGAAGAAAAAATTTGGTACTTGTGCTGCTTGAATTTCTATTTGGATGCTTAAAGGAGGGAAAAGAGGGAAAAATTTAGATTAGTCCCAAATTTAAAAAAAAAAACCGAGCAAGCTCGAGTCGAGCCTAATTTTTTTGTTCAAACAAAAGCCAAAAAAAGCTCGACGTATTTTTACTCTAGCCGAGCTCGAGCAAAAAGTTTCTGCTAGTGGCTCGACTCGGCTCGTGGACACCCCTACATAGAACCAAAACCAATGGTTCAATTTATATGATTCCCACTTGTTCTTGATTCAGTTTTCTTCAAAATCAGACCAAAGCGGACCATGCCACCCCAAACATGAATGGACAACGTATATAAAATCCAATGTTTAGGCATCTTGGTAGCTTTTTGTCAGGATAAGAAGTATGTAAACATAGCCACAGAATATAGAATATTGTACCTCCCACTAAAAGGGTCCATTTCTATCCAAGTTGTGAACCAGAAAGAACCTTGAGATTTCCAATCTACTAATAGACATGTAATAACCAAATGGGAGGTTCAAAATTGGAGCCTTGATTGGCTCTTAAAACACATATTGACATAGAGTGAGTGTTAAATGTGATGGAAAGAGAGAAATATTGTTGAATATAACTTACTTTGAGGTAGGTATCAATGGCACGATACAATCCATCATCCATGGCGCGAGCATGACCTGGAACATCGCTAGCAAGAGCAACAAATTCAGACAATGTCAAATTTGAATCAACGGCCGCTTCTGCAAGGTAACAATCTACAAGTTTCGCGACTTTAATAAGGGCAGCTCCACTTCTTACGGCTTCATCCAGATTCATGAACCCCCTCACCAGTCGAAGAACAAGCTCAACATCAAGCAGGGTCGTACTAGTGTGACTAAATGATGGTATCATCAGTTCCCTCAAGGAAGCCTGGTCGAGTTGCCATGAAACGCGCTTTTCAAGCTCAGCACGATAAGCAGGCTCAACGCGAACCATGCTAGCAACTCGTAGTAGCCTTAACAAAAAGTTGCAAGGAATTGATTCCTTCTCAGGAGGAAGAATTCCCACTAGAGTTTCAACAAAGAACCTTTTCTTCATCCATGAAGTGGTGACACTCTCGGGGGACTCCTCCACATTCGCTGTCATTTTTTTACCATCATCGTCCGACAGGTCGGGAAGCCATTTGGAAGCATAATGTGTTATGATTGAACCAATTAAATCTGGCCTCACCCCTTTTTCCTTGATGCTGGAGAGTCTCTTGACGAAATGATCCATGTCGAGAATGCAGACATCGTCGAACCAGCAAAATTGGGACTCGAAATGTGTTGCTAACATTGGTTTCTCCATTTTGATGGACTAATTTTTGGAGTTGGGACTGAGAACTTTTTAAATTACAAATGGCTCTTTTAAGACACTGTATAGTAGTGATTGGAAAAGTATGCAAGTCATGTTATGTTAGGACATTCTATCCATTTATATTGGGTCTACATGATCCCAACAGGTACAGTAGACCTATCCTAAGGTTCCATTTGGTATACCATATTACGACGTTAAATTAGAATGGACAATAATAGAGAATGGTAATATGGTATATTTTTTCTGATCTTTTCGAAAAATAAAATAAAATTCATTTGCACTATTAATCGTATTTGAAACGATAAGATAAATAGTATTTAACGACATACTTTTGAATGAAAAAATAAAAAATGTAATACATGTTAATTCACGATAATATCATCCATCTACTACTATTCCCTCTGAGATTATTAAATTCTTTATACGGTGTAATATGGTGCAACAAACACAACTTTACTATGTAAAAACTTGTCAGTTTTTTAGAGCGTGAAAGACGTCTTCTTCATTATAGTAAAAACCTGCATTGGCAAAGTAGACGTAGATTGAACAATCACTATAATATATGCGTATATTTTTCTTGTTTTCTATTTTTATTATTGTTTATTACTTCCCGTATGTAGGGATTAGACCGTAACTCGTAACAGGTATCAAAAAATGAGGGACTTGATATTCTGGGGGGCAAAAGGACAATAATTTTTACATTGGGTGATATAAGTTGGGAGCATGGTTGATTCAACGAAAGGATAAGATTGTAAAGAGAGTTGAGGGTATAGAGAGGGATCCAATTCGAGTCTCTTTCAACCATTTTGCGGTGGTATAATGAGTTTTGTTCTTCACTTGACAGAGAATAAGCCATTATGTGTCATTGGCTGGAATATTGGCATTAAAATTGCATGTCCTGTTCCTCCCTCCCTTTGTCCTTGAGGGGTAGATGAAATCATATACTCCCTTCGACTCGTTCGTATAGATCTGTTTTGTTTTTCACATGAATTAAGAAATTTTATTTAATATTATTGGAAAAGCAATATTTGCCAAAAACTTTTCTTGTTTACCCTTATTTAGTTATCAATAACTAGTAGTAAATTATTATTGGAAGTAGTAAACAAATAAGGGTATATTTATAAACAAACAAAACAAAACTTTCTTAATAAAGAAACAAAGCTATATAATTGGGATAAAAAAACAAGGAAAGTAAGCTTATAGAAATGGAACGAAATGAGTAATTTATCGGTTATGCCACGTGTACTGAACTTTTTACATAATATTTGCCCAAGCGTCCCCTCCCCCCAATAGGGGGTCGCCACTTGTCAATTCGGGCAAATATTATGTAAAATGTTAGGTTTAAATAGATTATTTCGTAATTTATAAGCCTAAATTTATGTGAAAATATTGGTACAAAAATGTGGGACCATGGTTGGTAAGAATTAACGGACGATGCTTCCTTAACCTATGTGAAAATATTCGATTTTCGTGTAACATCCTTGTGGTGCAAAAAGACAGTTGTCATTTGAAAGGAAATGCCTTTTTATATGTTGTCACTGTTGACCCGAAAAGTGATGGATCCGTCGTATTACATGTTGACGGTTGAGTAATGATTTTAATTTAATTTGTTAGAGATGGAAAAAATTATTTTGAACATGACTTTTCATATGCGAGTCGAATTTTTCATCAAATGTTTGATACTTGTATTATTTTTCATAATTGAATGAACGTGAAACTTGAAATCAAGACTTTTTCTATGTAAATCTTAAATAAGTTTGTGTGCTTCTATCTCTTCTAACACTATATAGAACTAATTCGATGAAATTGTTGGCCAATACTTATATAGAATATTGTTACCCTTCTTGTGCCTAAAATATGATCTACTACAAAATTAACCTGAATAAGAATAGGGATGGCAAAGAGCTGAACCGGCTTCTATCCTTCAACTTGGCTCGTCAAAGTGACAAGCCGAGCTCAAGCTTGTTCGAGTCGAGCCCACGAGCTCGTGTTTTTTTTTTTAATTTATTATTATTATTATTTTAGTTTTTTTCTCACATTTTTTAAGAGCCCACGAGCTTGGTTCGGCTCGATTGCTACCCCTAAATAAGAATGTTCATTTCCACTAAAAAAATATGGTCGATTTTTGAAGTTACAATCATAAAGCGAAATGTGAACAGAGCTTTGCTTGAAGTCTGTCGCTACTTACTTTACCGGCTCAACATTGAAATCTTGCTTAAGATAGAAAATAGTTATGCATATCACGTTGCAAATATTGGGAAAATGCAAGACGAAAATATGGAGATGTTGGAACACCCACCGGTCTATATTAATCCGCTACTTCTAGCTAATATGAATAACGACCGAAGTGACCTTTGTTAGGGTCAATTAGTAGATTTCTTCCTATGTACCAAAAGAACGAGAGGCAAAAAAAAACACTTGCATTTATAAATTTATATTGTTAGAGATGCGACAATTAGTAATACAAGTTATTTTTTAATGTGCCCCTTCACATGTATGTCAGTCGTTTTTATTTCACCAAGAAATCATAAGAAATCTTCCAATCAAATTTTGAAGATGACAGTATACATTTCCTCTATTCTTTTTCGAGACTTGTACAAGAATCAAAAGAGTAAAATTCTAGCTAAAATAGTCTCTAATAAACTTGAAAATTTGTGCACTATGGACATAAAGAACCCCTTATTGTATGGAATAAATTCTTTACATAACAAAGGAAAAAAATCATGTAATATCTTTGTATTTTATTTTTTTTATTTTTTTTTGACAACTTATAAAGTTAGATTCCATGCAATATAAAGACTTGTTTGATTTGGACATAATTACCATTACATATTCTTGGGTAGTGACAAGAAACAATAGACCTATGATATCTATGTGGAATTAAATAAAACTGAAATAGCTTTTACGAAAATTAAACAAGACGTCTCTAGCAACACTCAAACATTTCATCATAGTTCAATTTTTACCCAAAACCATAATTTTCTTCTCCTAGAGTATTTCCCAAATCAATGTTAATTGTATTAAATCAATTTGAAGTCGAATATAAAAGTGATTGCCACCCTCAAAAAGATCTTAAGAATCTCGATTTCTATTGAATATTACTCTTAAGAGTTATCCAAGAGTTCATCTTCTCTACAAAATGTTCTTTGGATACAACTTTAAATCCACACAAAATTAAGAAACACAATATTACAATCTTAGTTTTCTTTACAGTCCAAATTCCATCTAACCTATACTCTAGATATCAAGAAATATATAAGAGCATCTTCAATCGTAGTGTAAAATAAATGTACATTGTGATTTAGATTTTCATAAACCTCTCTAATGGAGAGATGCAAATATATACAAAAATTAAAAAATGGATTTAGATCTTTCATTTGAACAAAATTTGAATTTAGATTCACCATGATAAATGAGGGTACAAAAGTAATTTTGAAAATATCAACTTACATCCAATTTTACATCGCGGTTGGGAGATGCTACTATTTTTACCATATAAATGAAATGAATAGTTGATTTGTGAACAACACAACATTGATGTTTTGTCTATAAATGGCAGTAAAATTTGTTTCCATTCTATCTGTTATAGCATTTAATGGAAAATGTCACTCTGACATGCTCCTGGTTCTTCCATTTTATCCGTTATAGCACTTAATGGAAAATGTCACTCTGACATGCTCTTGGTTCTTCCATTTTCTCTTTTTCATCAATCCTTCCAGCCCCCACCATCCAATTGGCAGGTGGATAAGATGATGCCCATTCTCAAAAGAAGTTACGTTTTACCCCCCACAAAAAGAAAAAAATGTGAAAGGTCTGTCGATCTCAAAAAATGAGTCAATAGAATCTCTTCCACATCCTCTGTACGTAGACATCACCTGCATACTGGAACACTCGTTAAGAGGCAAAGGCCACTGGTCGAAAAAAAAAGTATGGTGATTGTTTGCACTCTGACAGTCAAGTCAACGATCGAACGAGAGGGAAAGAGAATTTGGATAGGGTTAAATCATTCCTTATTGTAAATGAAACTCACATAAATATAAGAAAATGTAAATGAGTCAATAGTTAATGGACCAAGCTCATGATGCAATTGATTAATTAAAATAGGTTCAATCAATTGAATAATCGATGTCACGTCGACTTATATGAGACCCTATCTATCTGAGCATGCCACGTAATTTATGGGCGTAACAATAGTCCCCCAAGTATGTGTCTTATATTTATATGCGGGTCGAATTTTGAAGTATAAGTAGTCAAGTAGGCAATGTCTTATAGATTACGTCAAAAATATGAGTAACTCCAATAAATGAGGACTTACAAATTGTCTCGAGAATATAAATCGCTCCAATATATGAGGACTTACGAACCAGCTCAAAAATATCTATGCGAGCTTGAATAAGATAAGGCGTATAGATTGCTTAGAAAGATGTCACATATAATTTGCCAAATATTCGGCAGCATCTCCTCTATAATATGGACTAAGTCAACCTATAATACAATACAATATATCGAGCTAGTGGCTCGTCTCGAAATTTCGATGTCTTGTATGCTAGCCTCGAATAGATGAGGTCTTATAATTAGGCTCGACAATAGTGAGAAACGAGAAACAAGAATCTCGCGAAGCAAGGGATAAGCATATGACGAGGCGAGGATTAAACATCCCGCGAATAGCTCTCGAACTATCTGAGTCTTATAAGCTAGCCTTGGAATGAAGATGTTTTACAGCTAGGCTCGACGATAGTAAAAGGCTAGGAATAAATATCTCACGAAGCCAGAAATAATCATCTGGTGAGGAGGGGAATAAACAATCCGCAAATAGCTCTTGAACTATTGAAGTCTTATAAACTGGTATCGGATAGACAATCTCTTACACTTGACTCAACGATAGTGAAAGGCAAGAAATAAACACCTAGCGAAACCAGGAATAAGCATCGACGGGGCAGGGAATAGACATCTTGCGAATAGCCTTCGAACTATCGAAATCTTATAAACTGGCCTCATAATGAAGGGGTCCTATAGTTAAGCTCGACTATAGTGAGAAACGAGAAATAAACATCTCGCGAAACCAGGGATAAGTATCTGACAAGGCAGGGAATAAACATCCCGCGAATAGCTTTCGAATTGTCAAAGTCCTATAAGTTGCCTCGGATAGATGAAGTCTTACAACTTGGCTTGATAATAGTGAAATGCGAGAAATAAACATCTCGTGAAATTAGGAATAAGCATCGACAAGGAGGGGAATAGACATCTCGTTAATAGCTCTCGAACTAATAGAATCTTATGAGCGGCCTCGGATAGATGAGGTCTTACAGCTTGACTTGACAATATTGAGAGGCGAGGAATAAATATCTTACTAATGAGGTCAAGAAAGGCTCATTTTGCAACGACAAACACATTTGACCATTTGTTACCCAAGCTCTATATCTACCAATTTGTTAAGCAGACGACTCTTTAGGTTTGGGATTAAAATGAGAAAAGTATAATGTTAGGCCCAATTAAATTCCAATCAGGTCCAATGGCAACAGTCCCAATCAAAATTTAAAAATCTTTAAATGGGAATAAATTGTGACGGCCCCTTCACTAAGTCACCTGACTGTTTGAGAATTCGCAAGTGAACGGGATCATAATCAAGTAATATAGTAGTATGTAGAGTGTTGAACCCACGAGAACTACGTGTTTTATCAAGTTAAAGTTAAAATAACCTTAATTGAATAGCAATAATAATTTGTATTAAATCTACGTTTAATTTATCAGTACTATAAATCAAAGTAAAAGTTTATCAAATTTTTAAAATGCATTGCTAAGATGTAGAATCCCCATTTTTAATAAACTTTTAGTAAAATAATTAAATGACTATTTGTTATCATGCGAGTTGATCGAAGTTCCAAATTTATTTAAAAGCTTCTCTCGATAACTATTAAATATATTCCCCTCATGCGATCTTCATATCTCTCGATGAAAAATACGAACATGATAAATGCATAACGAACTAGAACATCTTTATGAATCATGCAAAGCATGTAGGTATATCTCTATCATCTATTGAACCTCACAATATTTATTACTATATGCTAACAATTATATTATCTCTCTCGATGATAATAAAATCCACAAACAATTCAAATAATGACCAATTAATTGAGAAGCAAACTAAATCATAATAAACAGCCACTCATTCAAACAAATTAATGTTAAAATAATTAATTAATACTAAAAATTTCAAAACAAGAGTTCATCAATATCTTAGAAATGTAAAAATTTAGCCTAGCATAATATTGAAATTAAACACACAAATGAAGAACGACATCACTGGAAATTGACCAAACGTGAACAAATCTGGAATAATTTTTTTTTCTCTTCAGCTGCTATGTTCTCTGCCTCAATTTTGTGTGAAAATATAATTAATATTGCCTCCAATTTGTCCAATTCTCTCACTGTGTGTCTATATGTTTTCTTCCTTTCTCTTTTACGTATACATATATAAATATATCCAAGGCCGTCAATGTGTGTATATGATAATCAATTTCCCAGCAAATTATCTCACTTTGGCTGCGTGTTCTCTTCTGCTTCTCTCCTCCTTTGATGATAATAATTGATGAATATTGGAATATAATAAGTACATGAGAGTTTTCTAATATGTATTATGTTGTTATCTATTTGTAGAAATCGAAAATTGGTTGAAAATCACGTCCAAGTTAGTTTCCAAAAAGGTACTAATCGAATAAGGAAATTTGTCTTCGCACGCGGACTTTTTGTCTCTACAAAGCAGTCGGTATTTTAGTCATAATTTTTTCTGTCGTTATCCAATTTATGCGACTCAAAGTGAATTAAAATTATAACTCAAAGGGCTACAACTTTGATAGAAATATAATTTTTCTAATTCGGGCTTGTACTATGCCAAAATTGCGTCCCAATATTCGGCTAAAAATCAAGAATATAACTTGTACTATTGAAAATTGATTTTGATCATATTTCATTCCTTTTTTTAGTTCTAATTCCATCCAATTGTCTCTTAGCAATTTTCAAAGTATGATCTTGTGTTCCGAATCAACTATTGAATAATTACAATTTGGTCCTCAAACTTTGAATTTTGTCATTTTCACCATTTTTGGCTTCTTTCTTTTGATTCCTTGCTCAGCCATTGAGTTTTATATATATAATATACAGTAATTTAAGATATATTTTGTCAAAAGAACTACCAAATATCATTATTTTAGGACGTTTTAATGTGTGTTTTGATGTTGTGATATAGGTTGATGAAATTGAAGAAAATAAGCAAAATTTGGCAAATTGGAGAAATGAGCTAAATTGTAAGAGACCCAAAGTTCGAGGAGTAAGGTACAAACACTCCAAAGTTGTGCTAGACCTCACAATGAAGATTTGAGAGTGTTTGAAGTCAATTGATGAATAAATAAGTCAAATGGATCAAATATAGTCAAAGTATGATCGCACATCAATTTTCAACCGAAAACGTTATGCTCCAAATTTGTAGTTTCATATTGAGACTCATTTTCGATACAGCAAACGTTTGAATTGGAACATGACATCTGAAGAAAAGTTGTATCCCTTTGAATAAGTGTTTCAAAGAATCTTAAATCACCTTAATCAGATATCAGGAGCAAAAGTTATGATCAAAATACTGAAAGTTGACGGATACATATTACAGCGAGTTCAGTCGGCCCCTATGCCCAAAAGGGGCGCCCCCACGCTGCGACTGCGCAAATTGCCAAAAAGGCCCTAATGTTGACGAGTTAAAAGGGGGCACTATAAATACATCTTGGAGGGTTCGAATAAAGGACTTTGGGAAGACAAAACAAGCGGCCACATTAAGGATAAGACCATTGGAGATTGATGAATCAAACAATCAAAGAGTTTTTCTTATTCTCTATCAATCTTTTCTCTTTTATCTATGTTTAAGAACATGAATTGTGTTGTTCTTTATATTTTCATGGAATAATCTATTTTTTTAAAGATTCAATGTAGCCAATACTAGATATTATGTTTAGATCATCTAATTATCTATTTCAAGGGTTATTCAATTGGTTTATTTGTGTTTATCTATTTTTAATACTTCTGAATACTTGATCACCATTTGAATGATATGGAGTTTGGGATTTACTATCGAGAGAAGAAATTCTAAATAATGACCATTGATAAACACAACCTAGGAAATTATAAAGTTCGAGAGGCCTATGAAATCCTTTGTAGTCATTAAGAGAACCAAGATTTACATGTACTTTATCATCCTAATTTTAGATAGAGACTCAAAATTAGGGTTTTAAGAGTAATTCTCAATTCACCATCGAGAGAGGGAATTAAGATAATTTCGGGTTCTTGACTAATAAACATAAGAATAAATTAAGGAATAGTTAGATGATCGAAGTATAATTGATAGTTAGGTGAAATTGGATCTCTAGAGTTTAATCTCATTGGCATTGATCTTGTGTAATTGCATTATTAACTTATTAAATTAGTTTAGTTAGTCATTTCACTCAATCATTCGTGTTTTCTAGATAAAATTAAGGTTATTATAATTACAGGAATTATTAGGATTTGATATCAATCCATGTGGAAAACGATACTCTACTCTCATTATATTAAAACTTGACACCATACATTTGCGGTTGGAAAATTCACGCATCAAGTTTTTGGCGTCGTTGCCAGGGATTGTTTAATCTTTTCTTATTAATATTGTTACCAAGTAGCATTAATTTTAATCTAGATTCAATCTGTTTTAATTTATTTTAATTCAAACTATTCTTTTTGTTTCAGGTGTTTTGGCAATTGATGCGACAATCCAAAAGTTGTAATCTAATTCATATTGACCTAGAAATTGAAAGAACTCTTCGGGCAATAAGAGCAAAAAAGAAGGCTAAGGAAAAAGCAATGGCTGAACAAAACAACCAAAATCAACAAGGTGCTAATTAGAGGGAAAAATCTATTCGAGACTACTTCAATCCGGTAGCCCAAAAGCATTATTCTGGAATAAGGCGCCAAACAATCAATGCCAACAATTTTGAACTGAAAGCATCACTCATCAGTATGGTGCAACAAAATCAGTTTGGGGGAATGCTTGATGAAGACCCAAACATTCATTTGTCTATGTTCTTGCAAGTGGTTGATACTATAAAGGTGAATGGAGTGAGTGATAATAGCATCGAGCTGAAATTATTTTTGTTTTCCCTTAGAGACAAGGCAAGAAGTTGGCTATTATCTTTACCATTGGGAAGCATTAACACTTGGGAAGATCTGACTGCGAAATTCCCTGCAAAATTTTTCCCTCCATCAAAAGTATCTCAATTAAGGGGTGAGATTGGCTCGTTTCGTCAGATGGATTTTGAACCCCTATATGAGGTGTGGGAAAGATTCAAGGAGCTGCAAAGGAGGTGCCCGCAACATGGATTTGATGATTGGGTGCTCCTTGATCGGTTTTACAATGGATTGAATGGTCAAACAAGAGTGATTATTGATAGCACAGCTGGTGGTTCTTTAATGAGCAAATCCGTTGATGAGACATGAACTTTTAGAGAAAATGGCCAACAATAGTTACCAATGGCCAAATGAGCGTGATATGACCAAAAAGCTAGCTGGAATGTATAAAATTGATGCCTTCACAAGCATGTCAGCAAAGGTTGATGCGTTTTGTCATCAATTGAGCGCTTTGACCAACCCAAAAGCTTCTCAAGGATCAGAATATTTAGCTGCAGTAAACATGGTTTTTCCAGTCATAGTTGATAATGAGGAGCAAGTACAATATGTGAACAATCGCAACTTCAACTATCGGAACAATTTCATGCCTAACCAATATCACCCAGGGCTCCGTAATCATGAGAATTTTTCTTATGGTAATACAAAGAACGTTTTACAACCCCCTGCCCATGCGGGGTTTGAAAGCAAAGCTCTAGAGAGAGAAAGATGCCGTTGGAAGATATTTTGGGACAATTTATGATGGAATCAAAGGATAGGTTCAACAGGAATGAGGCAAGGTTGCAAAGAATTGAGACTCATCTCAAGTCAATCGATACTCAAATTGACCAAATAGCATCATCTTCCAATGCTCATCAAAAAGGAAGATTCCCTAATGATACAAAAGTAAACCCGAATGAGCATTGTAAGTTTATTACTTTAAGGAGCGGTAAAGAGCTTGAAGGTCCACAACACAAAAGCTCAAGAGCAGACATATCTCCAAGGAAGGCAACATCAAATGACCAAGAGAATGAGGAAAACAATGAAAACACAACTGAACAGGAAGCATCATAGGAGGCTGAAGAGCCTAAATCCAAGCTATTTCTGGATAATCCTCTGATTCTTAAACCCTCTATTCCTTTTCCTCAACGATTTC
This sequence comes from Fraxinus excelsior, assembly GCA_019097785.1. Lineage (NCBI taxonomy): Eukaryota > Viridiplantae > Streptophyta > Magnoliopsida > Lamiales > Oleaceae > Fraxinus > Fraxinus excelsior. The sequence continues at coordinate 26,216,612 of CM032628.1, read as the reverse complement.
AAAAGAAAAAGCTTGATTCTCAATTTGCAAAATTTTTAGAAATTTTCAAGAAAATTCACATTAATATTCCTTTTGCAGATGCCTTGGAGCAAATACCAAATTATGTCAAATTCATGAAAGACATCATGGCTAAGAGGAGGACGCTTGAATAATTTGAGACAGTCAAGTTAACAGAGGAATGTAGTGCTATTATCCAAAGGAAGTTGCCACAAAAGTTGAAGGATCCTGGAAGCTTTACCATTCCTTGCACAATCAGTAGTATCATGTTTGATAAAGCACTGTGTGATCTTGGAGTTAGCATCAACTTGATGCCCCTATCAGTATTCAAGAAGTTAGGACTTGGAGAGGTAAAACCGACAACCATATCACTACAACTGGCAGACAGATCCATCACCTATCCATGGGGGATTATAGAAGATGTATTGGTAAAGGTAGATAAGATCATCTTTTCGGTGGACTTTGTGGTCTTGGATATGAAAGAGGATGAGAAAATACCACTAATTCTTGGTCAACCTTTCCTGGCTACTGGAAGAGCATTGATTGATGTACAAGAAGGGAAGTTGACAATACGGGTTAATGAAGAGCAAGCGAACTTCAACATTCATCAAGAAAGGAAAACCCCAGAAAAAGTAAATGCATGTCATATGATCTAATCCATCAATGCAGTGGAGGATGAGAAAGGCAAGAGAAAAATGTTCTATGATCCTCTAGAACAACATATGGTTCTCAACTATTCAATGCTTGATACACGTGAAGATGAAAAAGGGACCAATGAAACGGTAGATTATATCTTAAAGCATGAAATGGATCCACCTGACAAGAAGGAGAGCTATGTAGAAAATCCTTCAAAACCTCCAAACATTGTCAACCCAAAAGAGGTTTTGAAGGCCATACTGGAGTTAAAACCATTCAATTTTATTGGCCATGCATGACAGTGAAGAAGAAGAAAAGGTCAAGGATAAAGTTTAGAAATAAGATAGAAGTGCTACCTGAAGATCCAACATAAACATTGCGGTTGAGTCAAGCTAATGACGTTAAATAAGCGCTTCTTGGGAAGCAACCCAAGTTTTCTTCCTTTTTACTTATTCAGTTATTTATCGTTTATTTATTTTTAGTTATAGACTAGTTTAGTTTATTTTACACTTTATTTAGAAATCATCACATTTATCCCGTCTTTCCTTAGGCATCAAAATAATTAAGTTGATCATTAGATATTTGAGCTAAGTAACACATGTTCCATGTATTTAACATCTAAAATCTGATTTATTTATTTTTTCAGGAACTTAACATCGCGAAACATTCAAACCAATATTGACATGGAGAAACGGGATACATCTCAAGTTTGGGGGGAAAAAGATAAAAGAAACATCCATCAGCTTCAACATCATCAACACCAAAACATTATTGGCAACTCAGACAATTCAGGGAAGTTCTCATCCTTTGACTTTAATTTCACATTGGAGACAATGTTGAATTTAAGTTTAGCGTGTATTATAAATTGTGTCTAATTATCTTGGTTTTATTTTTTTTATGTTTTGTGTGATTTGTTTAAAAAAATTGTTTTTATGATACATTTATGCATGCTTGTGTAAGTTGGATAGCATTGCCGGCATTGATGTATATATTTGGTAACATGTTTTGGTTGATGAGTTGTGGATAAGTTATGTGTTTGAGTTAAATTCTTGGTTATTCATGTGAGATGAAAAATATTTATGCACGTGAGTTGATTGTGATGTTGTACATGATTAAGTTGATCCATTGTTTATAAGTTGTAATAGAGAACCCAATTGATATACCCCAAACAGCCATTAAACATTATATCATTAAACCAAACTTAGGATATTTGGTTGGTTAAACTGTTGTAAGTTGACATGAAGATAGATATGGATTCAGTGTGTGAAAAATGTTGTGTGGACTATTTGAGACCAATGGGATGAAAATTGGGTGATAAACCTTAAGTTAAAGGTCAATTTTCCAAAATGAGTATTTGATAAGGGGCATTGCACTAATCATTGAATAAAAAGGAAAAAAATTGCATTTTTGTGAAGTTACCCTAAAAAGATCCCAATGAAGACAACTATGATAATCTCATTGTGAAACGTTCATTCGTAACCTTTATAACTCGAGTGATTAAGCTTGCAAAGGTTTAAAACTAGGTGCCCTAAAGTCATCTGATTTGGGAGTTATCGACCTAAAGTTCCCTACAAGGGTTATTTAAAAAACTTAATGAAAAGACGTCTGCGCATAATAAGGTGCATAAAACAGAAGAAGCACTACATGCCTTGATTAAGCCCCGAACACTTATTTTAGGATATTAGACTTTTGATAAGGGGTTAGTAATTTGGTTGAGTCTTGGAGGTTGAAGCAGTCAAAATAAAGAGAATCCATAGTTATTGACATCTTGAACTACAATTAGTGAAATCGAACCAAACTTGAGTGGTATAAGAGATTAGTATTGAAAATCAACTTTAGAATACACCATGGGGAGTGAAAAGAAAATAAGTTTGGAGGAGTATGAATCATATGAGCGAAGTGAGGAAAAAATTGACTTTTTAGGTTGGGGATTGGATCAAGATATTATTGTAACATTGCACTTAACTCTTCACACACACTCGTTTTGCATTGAATAGGTGAGAAGATAGCTTTTGCATTATAATTTCGAAATGAGTCATGAAATCAATGCATGTACCAATCCTGAGCTACGAAGGCAAGATATCTAACGAAATTTGTTTAAGTGATTTCATTTGTTTTAGTTTTGTTTGTGTGCTTGTTATTCATTTTCTTTGGTTTAATGTTTGCTCGATGACTAGCAAAATACTAAGTTTGGGGGTATTTGATAAGTGTTCTACACGCATCATATTTATGTCACTAAATGCGTTATTTTGTTACCTTTGATAGAGTTTTAAGGCGTTTTAATGTGTGTTTTGATATTTTGATATAGGTTGATGAAATTGAAGGAAATAAGCAAAACTTGACAAATTGGAGAAATGAGCTAAATCGTAAGAGACCCAAAGTTCGAGGAGTAATGTGCGAACACTCCAAAGTTGTGCTGGACCTCACAATGAAGATTTGAGAGTATTTGGAGTCAATTGGATGAAGAAAGAAGTCAAATGGATCAAATATAGTCAAAGTATGATCACACATCAATTTTCAACAGAAAAAGTTATGCTCCATATTTGTAGTTTCATATTGAGACTCATTTTTGATATAGCAAACGTTTGAATTGGAATATGACATCTGAAGAAAAGTTGTATCCCTTTGAATAAGCTTTTCAAATAATCTTTCATCACCTCAATCGGATATCAGAAGCAAAGATTATGATAAAAATACTGAAAGCTGACGGATGCATATTACAGCGAGTTAAGGCACCCTCTGCGCCCAAAAGGGGTGCCCCTACTCTGCGACTGCGCAAATTGCCAAATAAACCCTAATGTTGACGAGTTAAAAGGGGGCACTACAAATACAACTTAGAGGGTTCGAATAAAGGACTTTTGGGAAGAGAAAACAAGCAGCCACACTAAGGAGAAGATCATTTGAGATTGAGGAATCAACAACCAAAGAGTTTTTCTTATTTTCTATCAATTTTTTCTCTTTTATCAATGTTTAAGAATGTGAATTGTGTTGTTCTTTATATTTTAATGGAATAATCTAATTTTCTAGAGATTCAATGTAGCCAATACTAGATATTATGTTTTGATCATCTAATTATTTATTTCAAGGGTTATTCAATTGGTTTATTTGTGTTTATCCATTTTTAATGTTTTTGAATGCTTGATCACTATTTGAAGTTTGGGATTTATTATCGAGAGAAAGAATTCTAAATAGTGACCATTGATAAACACAACCTAGGAAATTATAGAGTTCGAGAAGCCTATAAAGTCCTTTGTAGTCAAAGAGAACCAAGACTTACATGTACTTTATCATCCTAATTTTATATGAAGACTCAAAATTAGGGTTTTAAGAGTAATTCTCAATTCACCATCGAGAGAGTGGATTAAGATAATTTCGGGTTCTTGACTAATAAACATAAGAATAAATTAAGGAATAGTTAGATGATCGAAGCATAATTGATAGTTAGATGAAATTGGATCTCTAGAGTTTAATCCCATTGGTATTGATCTTGTGTGATTGCATTATTAACTTATTAAATTAGTTTAGTTAGTTATTTCACTCAATCATTCGTGTTTTCTAGATAAAGTTAAGGTTATTATAATTATAGGAATTATTAGGATTTGATATCAATCCATGTGGAAAATGATACTCTACTCTTACTATATTAAAACTTGACACCGTACACTTGCGGTTGGAAAATTGACGCATCAATCACCCATGTACAATGTAAAATACGCACCAAATAGGTCATTTGAATTAGTCAAAGTCTATAAATTCAATTGCAAGAAAAGATCATTCATTAGTAGAAGCCTATTACCTTGTCAAGCGAAAGAGTTAGTTGAGATTGACAACCCATTTAGAGTGAAAGGCACGCTCATAGAGTGTGTTTGAGCTACATTGTTTTGGAAAAATGCATTTTGGAATGATATATTAATGGAGATTGTATAATTGAAAATGAATGAAAAGTTATTGATGTGATGAAAAATATTATTTTATTGAAAAATGTGTGATTGAAAATAAATAGAAGAATGAAAATGAAAATGTCAATGTGGCTCAAACATGGCCATACAAGCTGTTAAAAGTTACATAACCTTGGGAACCAGAAACCATTCCAAGAAAACCGCGGTTGACAAAACTACTTCGAAAGAACTCCACTATAGTTGATTGTCTGTTACTATTGGAGGCCTTTAACGCCGTAGTAGTCTCTACGGCGATGGTCAGAGACTGCTGGACAGCAAGTTCGCCTCGACGATTATCGCCAAATTCCGATTGAGCCATTTCACCGAGCAATTTGTCCACAACAACTCTTGTGCTTTTTTTATAGCAAAATGAAATGAATAAAAGTAAAAAAAAATGGCTGACCAAGGAGAACAAAACTACAATTATCTTTCCTTAAGAAACGCTGGTGGGTTCTTAAGTTCTTAATGAATTTCATTAATTCTTCCTCTCATTTTGATTTGCCACAAACACCAAAGATTGGTTGTTTCGTTATTTACAATGGTGGAAACTAGAAAGGTCTCCTTCAATTTCTCTCTCGTTTTTTGTGCTCTATTTTTCCCTTTCAATGTACAGTAGTGAACTTGTTGAAAAATTGCTTTTAGCCGCCTTCTAAATTCTAGAGCTTCTCGTACCCTTTTTCCTTTTGATGGCTGATTTTTCTTCTTTCAAGGGGGAAACTCATTTTCGGTTTCCAATTTGCTCCAAAATTCGCTTTTTTGCTTTGAAAGAGATCTTTTTTCGTTTTTCCTCCCCAACTGCCTTTTTCTTTCATTTACTGTGGTTGAGTTCTTCGATATTTTTCAGTAGAAAACTATTCGGAAAAATTCTCATTTTCCAGTGACTTTTTTATTGTGGTAGAATATGGTTAATGTAACGTCTCCCACATACGACGTCAATCTGTTAGACCTCAAAAAATGAGTCAACGGAATCTCTTCCACCTCCCCTTCAAGTAGAAATTACCAGCACACTAAAACATCTCGTTAGGAGGCAATGGCCACCCAATCAATATATATATATATATATATATATATAGGCACAATCAATTGAATAGTCGATATCACGTCGACTTATATGGGACTCTATGTATCTAAGCATATAACGTAATTTATAGGTGTAACAAGATCAAAAGATCAAATATTTAACCATTAAAAATAATTAAATTAAATTAAATGGAAACGGCTAAGTTGAGGTTAAAATAACAGAAATTTGTTCTAAAATTATTTTAGTGAATTTTAAATTATTAGTTTTCATAATGCGAACACACAACAATTGTAGTTACGAAACCCATGACAAATTAGATCAAATTCAAGAAAGCAAAATATCACAGTTTAGAAAGTTCAACCTAATAAATTATTGAATAAAGAACCAAGACAATCAAGAACAATATCTTGACCGCGTGGTCCAAAACTTTTGAACCGTACTTGAATTATTGAACGTCACAAGAATTTAATTCTTGATAAATTCATAATTTGTTCAACGAAGAATAAGTTGAAACCAATATGTCCACAATAATATCTCAATTTTTGTGTGTTTTTACAACAAATTAATTATGTCATGTTTATAGGGAATCCATAAAATCTAACTAAATATCAAGAATTATCATAAAACTAGAGTTTTAACTAAACTATAATTATTTTCAAAAATTGAAAAATTTGGCACCAGATTTTATGTCATGCGGCTATGATAAGTGCGGGTTTTTACACTTATTCGGATCATTAAATTTAGATATTTGTGAGTTTTCATTAGTAATTGATTACTTAATTTAGTTATTTTTATTGTGTAGGTGAAAAGCCGAGTTTGAATGATGATTAGAAGGAATTTACGCGAGAAATAAGCAAAAAGAACCAAAGACGCAAAAATTCCAAAGTTCAAGGACCAAGATTATCACTTTTGAAAGTTGGGGGCTTGGGCTGCAATTTTGGCATTAGAGGTTTAAATTAAAAATTGCAGCCCCTATTTTGCAAAATGGAGGCTGCGTCTTCCTGTCTTCTTTTTCTTTTGAAATTTTTTCTCCCTTCTTCTTCTTACTTCTTTTTCCTTTGATTCTCTTAGGTAGGGGTAGGTGTGGGTTTGGTTGGGTCGATTTTTGTTTCAACCCAAACTCAATCCAACGTGATCGGTTTGATAAAAATTTAATACAATACAACCTGTGTAAATGTTGAAACTCAACCCAGTCCAACCCAACAAGTATCGGTCATGCTGGGTTGGGTTGGTCGGTTTGTGACGACTTGTCAACAAAAATTAAAGTTATTCAATTTTATATTATACTAAATTCGGATAGATAAGATTAAATAGTAAGTAAATAAATAAATTATATATTATCTTATTCAATTCTCATTAGCCGAGTTTACAAAGAATAAAGTGCATTTAATATAATATGAAAAGTTTATACTACATTTATTATGGGAATGATAGTAAGCTCCTCCTCTAAAATGCACCAAAAAAATTACAGTTACAATATCTACTCATACTTTTTAGGTTCTTTTTACTTTTTGGCATTTTATTTTAATTTTTTTAATTTTTCTTTTTTTAAAGTAGGCAAGTCAAGTTGGGTGGGTTTATTCTATTTTCATAAGTTAACCCATAACTCGATCCAACCCGACCTCGTATACACAGCCAACCCACCCAACCCGTGTAAAAACAACAAAGAAACCAACCCAACCAGATCGGATTGGTTTGAATTGGGCGGTTTGGGATGTTCGATCGGGTTTTGCCCACCCCTACTCTTAGGGTCCGTTTGATAGGTAAAGATGGAAAGAAATTTCAATTCCATTTTAGTTGGAAAATAAACACCGACCAAACCCATAGGAATTCGATCCATGAAAATAAAGAAAATGCAGCTTAAAGTAGTTGTACCTTGAAATTCGATTTCTATTTTCACATTGCAATCAAACAGTCAAAATGAAATTCGTTTTTTCTTTGATGTGACATCTTCAATGGAAAATATGGCAATCAAATAGGGCCTTAGGTATTTTTAGAGGTGGCAATTGAGCCGAGCGGCTCGTCGGCTCGCCCGCTCGGCTCGTACTGTTCACGCCCACGAGCCGCTCGGGCTCGTAAAAAAACGAGCCCGAGCACGAGCCGAGCTCGCCCGCTCGGGTGACGAGCCGAGCCTGCTTGGCTCGTCACTGTAGACGAGCCGGCTCGTCGGCATGTCCAAGACGAGCCCACGAGCCGGCTCGTGGGTTTTATAAAAAAAAAAAAAAAAATTTTTTTGACGAGCCACGAGCACCAAAGAAAAAAAAAAATTTAAAAACTTAAATTCAGTGACCGTTCTGGTCACTGAATAAATTCAGTGACCAAAACGGTCACTGAATTAGTTGTATTCAGTGACCTGTTCTGGTCACTGAATTTATGGACCAGAACGGTCACTGAATTTATCAGTGGGGACCGTTTCTGGTCCTGAATTTTTTTTTTTTTTTTTCTTCTCATAAATACCTCTAAATCAACACTTTTTCTTCCACCAATATCAATCTATTATATCTATTCTCTACTCTGATACAATTTAAATCTCAAATCTCCATTTATTATTCCAACAATATCAATATATCATTCATTCATTCATTCTATAATAATCTTATTAAAAAAAAAAAAAAATTTCTATATTTTAACAAGGGATTCACGATCATTGTTGAAAACACTTGCTCGGTATGGAGAACGAAAATACAAACACCTGCCCAAAATCAATTTGGAAGAATTCTAACGGTCTCAATGAATTACCACTTCAGCAAATATTGAAGATACGACGTTCATGAAGGTAATCGTCCAATTGATTTAGATGACGTTGACGTTGATCATAGTGTTCCAATTGATTTGGAAACAAAATGAAGAAGCCTAGAGTCAAATATTTCGATGCAAGAGGGAACAACGAAAGGGGAAGCACAAGGCAAAATGTTGCGGTACCACTTTAAATTGGTTCAAAACGGTCGTTTGGTCGATGGAATCCCTGAAACCAAAGCAGTATGCAAATACTGCCAACAACGACTGGCATGGCAAAGAGGCATTGGAACTACCAACCTCAACCGTCACTACAAAAAATGTGCGGCCAAACGTGGGCTTCTTCCAACTGATCAAACTCAACTACAGTTTGGTTCTCCAGGCGCCATACGCCACTTTCTACATGAATGTATTAGGAGGAAGAAGCTCGAACGGAATGGTGAAGTTTGTTGTCGCGGCGGAGTTGCCACTGGAATATTGGACAACCAAAATTTCGTGAACTACGTCAAAACAAATCTTCAGCCGAGGTACGTTGTGGTAAGTCGAAATACTCTCCGTGATGATTACAATAAATATTTTCTTCATGCAAAACAACTATTGATAAATGATTTAGAGAAATATGGGGGTGTGATATCTTTAACTTCTAATATGTGGGAAGGTATTAATAAGAGAGGTTACATTGCTGCAACTGCACACTATATAGACCCACTTTGGGTTATGCATAAAAAAATTATTGCTTTTAAAATTGTTGAGTACTCACACAACGCCCAAACTATATTTAATGCTATCATAAATATAGTTAAAGAGTATAAATGCGAGAGCAAAATTCGTTCTTTTACTTTCGACAATGCTACCGTAAATAAAGTTGTAATCGATAAATTGCATAGAGTACTTCAACCCGATTTTGGTGGTTATTTATTTCATAATCGATGTGTATGTCATATTTTTAATTTAGTAGTACAAGACGGTTTAAAACATGTTAAGAATGAAATTGACCGAATTAGGAGTGCACTTATATATATCACGATTACACCAAGTCGAAAACAATCATTTGAAGAATTTTGTTCAGAAAATGGAATGACAAATACAAAAACATTTATTACTGACGTACGCCATAGATGGAATTCCACTTACTTATTATTAAAATTATGTGAAGGTTTCGAACATTTAATTACTGAATTTTATAACAATAGGCATGTTAGAGATGAAGACGAAACTATTTTGAATGAAACCGATTGGAATATAGTTCTTAAAATAAAACATTTTTTGTCCACATTTTATGATTCTACAAATATATTGTCTGGCGTTTATTATCCTACAAGTTGTATGGTTCTTGAACGTCTTTATGCAATTGCTAAGACTTTTCGTCGATTTCAAAATGACCCCGATTTTCATGCAGTTATATATTCCATGGAATTAAAATTTAGAAAATATTGGGAAGAATTACCTATGTTATTTCCTTTAGCATGCGTCATGGACCCCCGATTTAATTTATCGGGTACTAAATTTGTAATTGATAAAATTTCAAATTATTTAACTTTTAGTACACCTATTACTTATAGGAATTTGGAAGAAACATTACGTGAAATGTACGAATTATATGCTTCACGAATGGGTACAAATATTACTCGTGTACCTACATCTACTCCTCCCACTAATCCAATGGATGACGACGATGTAATTTTAGATTTATTCGAAAGCATGAACTCGTATAGATTTAATTCATTTGCATATGCATGTGGTTCATCTGGTGGTGGTAGTAGTAGTAGTTTGGCATCCACTGCATGTACTCAAACTTCGAGTAATAGTCCAAATGCGTTGCCATCTGAATTAATCGATTACTTTCGTCATACTTTGCCTACTAACAAAGAAGTTAAGAAAAATTCAGAAGAGGTAATTAAATTTTGGCGAGATAATGAACGTCGATGGCCAAGAAAAATTCAGAAGAGGTAATTAAATTTTGGCGAGATAATGAACGTCGATGGCCAGTAGTTTCTGCAATGGCAAAAGATCTACTAACACCTCATGTTAGCACTGTAGCTTCGGAGTCTGCTTTTAGTGCAGGGAAGAGGGTTCTCTCTGAGGTCAGGAGTCGACTCAAATAAGATATTTTGGAAGCGTTAATGTGCGTGAAAGATTGGGAAGATGCTATTTATCGAATTCAAGATAAATATGCCGAAATTGCCTGTAACCAAGTAAGTGATATTTAATTTCACCATAATTATCACAAAATTTAATTTTCATACATTTATAATATTTTTTAAAAAATTGTACACGTAACAAGTTGTTCGTGTACAATTTTTAACTCCGCCTACTAAAAATTGAAGTAGCCGGTCCCAAACCCGGATAAAGGAAGAGGGTCTATCTTTATTTTTTTATTTATAAAAAATAAAAATGTTTTGAAAAATGTATATTTAAAAAATGGTTTATAAAATGTATTTATACTTTACATATATATTATTTTTAAGTTTAAGTATAAAATGGTAAACAAAAAACATATTACATTATTACTCAAGTAACTTAGTAACTCAACAAAACAATTTTTGTTCTTATTTTTTAAAAAATTATAATTTTTTTTAAAAATGTATATTTAGAAATTAATTACAAAATGTGTATATATATATCTTTTATAATTAAACTAGTGTGTTATGTGTATTTAAAAAAAAAATAAACGAGCCGAGCCAAGCGCTAGGCTCGTTTGGGCGAGCTCGCCCAAAATCCCACGAGTCGAGCTTGTCCTGGCATGGGCCGAGCCGGCTCGGCTCGGCCCATTGCCACCACTAGGTATTTTGGGGGCAAGATTAGAGTATGGTGATGGTAAACTAGCTTGAAAAAGAATTATCATTGATATTGAAGAACTCTCAACCATTTCCCTCTTTATTAATAAGTTTTTCTTTTCTTTAATTTATTTTCCATTAATGTGTTTGTAAGAATTTGTTTATTATTTTTTAGTATTTCATGAATAACTAAACATATTTGTGACTGTGGGTGATTTCAAACCCGAGTTAGTTATGATTTTCAATTAATTTGTGCTTTATAGTTCTTTTGATTGGTGTGCTTAATCCATTGTTTTAAATGTTGATTTTGTTCTTCTTGATTGTTTAGGTGTACAACTAAATGATTGAGTTGTTTCAATGGATGCTATTTTGGGATATATATATATATATATATATATATATATATAGTACGTAATATTTGTTTATTCTAAAACCTTGTAGTAATTACATTTCAATAGATTATGAGGAATTTTCAATTGATTGTGTGTGTATTAGCACTTAAGCGGGTAAACCGAGCTTGTGAGTTTACTTTTAATTCGAATCATCTATTTTGTTGTAATGTTTTTGTTAAATTAAATCTAGAAAGCGTGTTCTATGTTATTTAATGAATAGGGTTGAGTAAAGAGTTTGTTTTATTCAATAATATGTAAGAAGAGATTGAGATAATTGAGCTTGTAATTATTTTCAAATTGTTGTTAATCTAGAGAACGAAAATCCATCGTGGTAATGAAATACCCTTCAACCACATTTTCACATATTTGATCAAAAACTACTTTGTTTATTTTAAAATTCAAATCTTTTCTATTTTTGAATTCCTAGTTCAATGAACTAACCCCACCCCCCCCCCCCCCCACCCAATTTAATGATTTTCGTATATAACTATTAATTCACTTTCTTGTGTACAATTGATTAATTTGAACCAATTCTCTGCTGGAATTACCCTTACTTGCTATATTATTATTTAAGACGACATGTTTAAGCTAAGTAAGGAATATTAATTGATACGTCATTTGGAACGTATCAGGCCACATAGTTCATCCAAAATACCACCTTAATTATCGGTATAGAACGGCAGCACCTTCCATAGCACTCTACAGTCGCGTAGTTTTCCCCAACAGCTTATTTTTCCTTTGTTTGAATTATGTTTACCCATCTTGTTTTCACTTCCAAACCTAACATGAAACTTATTCATGTTCTTGTTGTGATCGATGTTTCATCCATTGTAACTTGAACAAGTAATCTCATGACTTCCTTGACCTTTTTTGCTCGTAATCTAGTCATTGGTCATTCCTCCACAATCAACGGATCATTGTCTTTGTCCTTGATAGTCCTTGTATCATGGTTCTCATCATTTCACATATAAAAATATCGAATTTCGAACTGCGATCGATTGTTTTAATACTTTTTTTTGTTTGTACAAGACACAGTATTTATTCCATTATCAAGGTTAAGCCTGTTGAAGGTGGTACAAAAAGGGGTACTAGCGGAGCTAAATTGGCTTGAATCATTATGGGTCGAGCTGTGGGCCGGGTGCTTTATGAGAAAAATTCATAAATCATACTTTAACTTTACACTATTTCAAAAATAACAAAATATCTTTCAATTTCAAAAATTAGATTTTTGACCTACACACACACACACACACAATATATATATATATATATATATATATATATATATATATATAATATATATATATATATATATATATATTAACCCACCCACCTCCACCACCCATGCTATTCCGACAACCGTCCGGCGATCGTTCCAACGACTACTCCGATTTCGACGATCATTTCGGCGACTACTCCGACGATCGTTCCGGTGACTACTCGGATTCCGACGACCATTCTATCGACTGCTCCGATTCTGATGACCATTCCGGTGATCGTTCCGTCGTCGATTTATTCCCGCGACTCTCTGATTCCGGCAATTGTCTCAACTCCGGTGAATATTCCAGCGACAACTCCACCATATTTTTTTGTACAGTTGACGTGATTTTTTTGTACAGTTGTGACCACTATCAACACATCGTCCGCATTTGATGGTCACAACTTACCTATTGTATAGTCACAAGTCATAAGTCATAAGCCACAGCTCAGGTCACAAGTCACGGCCCAAGTCACAACGCATAATTGTTTATTTATAATGATGGATAACATAATAAGGCTCATGTCTCACATTTTTGTTAATAGTCACGAGTTATTTTCAAATGATCATAGCACAGGTCACATAATATATTACACATGGCTCACTATTTTGTTCAGTCCCATGTTATTTTCAAATTGCCACAGTAGAGTTCACATAATAATTTTGCACATGGCTCGGGTTCTTGTTGATAATCACAAGTTTATTTCACATGGCCACAACAGAGGTCACAGAATATTTTTACAAATGACTCAAGTTTTTTTATAGTCACAGCATAGGTCATAACATATTTTGCGCATGGCTCGTCACAACATAGGTCACAGCACATGGCTCGGGTCACAGCATAGGTCACGGCACTGGTCACAGCATAGGTCACGACATTGGTCACAACACATGGCATTGGTCACAGAGACTATACAGCACCACCTCAACACCACCATTGTCTTTCATGCCCTAACCTTACTATGTCGCTATTACCATAGCCGGCAACTTACCACAACCACCATCACTAGCGTCGCCAACGTGTCGCCGTCAACACCACCTAACCCATACTACACCATCCTGCAACCCCTCACCACTCCACTCCACGTGGTGCCACCACCATCAACACCAATGGCGCCTCCACCACCACCCACCAAAAGACCACCAAGAAATACCTGATGCACCACCACAAAACACCAAAAATCACATCAACAAACACAAAATGTTGCAGCGGCGGTGCCACCACATCAACGCCAATGGAGCCTCCACCACCACCCACCACAGATTCACACCAATCGCAGGTTCGTGACCCTGCCAGTTTCCGATGAACAGCTCGAATCTAGTCCTGCAAAAACTTAAACGACACAAATCCATCCACAAATCTTGTGCCTGTGTAACTATCCAAGAATGCCGGCTGAACAAATACGGACAGAGTCCAACTCCCAAGCCCAAGAATGCCTCGCTGAACAAATATTTGTCGCCGTCAACTACGGCGACAACAGTAAGGGAAACCCCTATCCATCTCCCTCCAGAACGCCGTTGGATGGAACCCCCTTCAAGGAGCCTACTTCGCCAAAGCTCCGACGAAGCAAATCGGAAGAAGAATAACCAGCAGCTCCACTGCCGCCGTGTCACCTCCACGCTTCACTAGCACCAATCCATTTTTTTCTTCTACATCTCCGACTACCTGAACCCCAATCCACCACAAGCAGCAAACAATTCCCCAAATTACACCACATCTACCAAAAGATTTCCAAATCTGCCGTCCTCGCCGCCACTGCACGCATCGGTGTCGCCGCATCGAAATCGACGGTAGCACATAACTAATGCACCACAATAGGTAGAGAAATGGGGTGTTGACTGTTGTAGAGAAGGAGGGGGATGTCAATTGCGCCGCGATGGTAGGGATGCCAAATTGCCGACTGCCGAGAGAAAGAGATGATTTAGGCTGAGGGGAGAGTGAAGGAGAAGACATGATTTTCGGTGGGCATGGTGGCGGCGCAGTGGTGACGATGAGGGAGATGAGAGGAGTGAGAGCTGCAATGGCGCGAAAGAGAGAGAGACAGACAAACGTGAATTTAGGGTTTGAAATTAATATAGGGGTGGGTGTGGGGCTGGGGTGTATGTTTATATTAGTTTTTATAATATTATTAATAATATTTAATTAAATAAAAAAAACTTGTATCTATATATAAAATATTTGATTTTTGAAAATAAAAACATGAAATCTGATTTTAGAATTTGGATCTCCAAAAGTAGGGAAATGAGTAATTTCCCCTACCTTTATTTACACAAAATTCGTGTGGAGGGTAACGTACAAAAGTCAAATTACAAAATTACCCTTAAAAATGTAGATCTTTTGAAAACTCATATGAAAAGTATCTGGAAATAAAAAAAAAATACTTTGTAAAATTAAATGTCGACACAATATCACTTATTTTAGTCTGAGTGTCACTTTTTAATCTAACAAGTGACACAATGTCACTTTTTTTAATTATCTTTTTATTATTAAAAATTGATTTTTCCACTAAAAAAGTAACGAAAATTTCAAAAAAAAAAGTGGAAAAAAAAGTGTTAAAAGTTCTTAATGTTTTATGTAACACGCATCTATGCATATATTTAATTGATCCAAAAAAATTCACTACTTAATTCATCCAAAAAAAAAAAAAATTTCAAATGAAATTGATTGCAACCTTCTTAAAAGAAGTGATAGAAAATGTTATTTTTCTCATTCATATTTGTATTTATATTTTCAAAGTTTAAATATGAATATGTAATAAAACCTTATAATAATGTATAAAATTAAATGTTATAATTTTATTAAAAAATGACATACAATACCATTTTTATTAAGAAGTGATGTTTGTAACTCAAAAAAGTTAAAGAAATTTATAAAAAAAAAAGTAACAAATAATAAAAAATTGACAGAAATTTTAAAAATGTGACAAATTAAAAAAAAAAAGTTACAATACTAAGAAAATAACAAAACATCAATCAAAATTTATGTTTGCCACTCAAAAAAAGTAATAATTTTTTTTTTAAAAGTGACAATTTCAAAAAAGAAACGGAAAAAAGTAAACAACATTAAAAAAGTGGCGAAAATTCAAAAAAGTGACTAACATACCAATCAAAACATATGTTTGTCACTAAAAAGTCAGGAATTTATATATAAAAATATGTGACAAAAATTTGAAAAAGGTGAAAAAAATTTAAAAAAAAAAGTAACATGATCTATTCAAAAAAGTGACAAAGGTTTTAAAAAAATGACAAAACACTTTAAAAAAGTGATAAAGCATCAATCAAAAGCTACATTTGTCACTCAAAAAAGTTATAGAAATTTAAAAAATTAACAAACAATAAAAAAGGTGATAAAAATTTCAAATAGTGACAGAAATAAAAAAAAATAAAATAAAAAAGGTCACAACCACTAAAAAAGTAACAAAAAATTTAAAAAGTGACAACAATCAAAGCGTTAAACTATATCATTTTATACAAATTCAACCACTTCACCACCACCTCCACATCTACTGTCATTATATTACACACAGAAGTTACTTGTTCAACCAATGCTTTTCGATTGTCTTGGAAAGCCAAGGTGTGCCCATCACCACAAAGGATTATGTCTCATCCTAGAATATTTCAATGGATAGTGTACTATAGTCGTTGTCAACGTTTTATTGGGTACAATCAAGAGGATTCATTAGTTACGAATCGTGTGTTGATGGAACGTGGGATATTTCGTTCGAAACACATCAAAAGTTACAAAGTAGAAGTTCTTAACATGGAAGCACTAGGAACGGAGGTCAAGGCTCACGACTTCATAAATTTTGCGAAGATTCAAAGTAAAATTCAACTACTTCGTCATTATTACCACCTTAGTCGCCTCTTTCACCACGTCGACCACCATTCTTTACGAGACTCTAAATCCGAAACTGAAACATACAATGTCACTTTTTAAATTAAATCTCATGTTTTTATTAAAAAAGTTATACAATGTCACTTTTATTAAAAAATTATGTTGATTACTCAAAAAATGACAGAAATTCAAAAAAGTAATATAGTGGCCTATTTGGTAGCCATTTTCATTTGTTTTATATAAAAATTATGTTTGTTAGGTAGTCTTCATGACGGCTACATTTATCGATAAATCCAAGTGAAGTTACCTTCGTAACCATTTACATTTATTTCGTTGTATGTTGAGTGTAATTTTAGAGAATTTGTTCTTTGCTAAGTCAAAAAGGACGGCTGCAATGGGCCCATGTTACTGTTCCAACAGTCAAAAAATTTCTAAAAAATGCCAAGAAAATGGCTACCAAACACCGTGACAAATATTCAACAAAAAAAAAAGACAAAATACTAATAAAAAAACAAAACGGTCATGGCAAGTTTGGTTGAAGCCAACCCAAAGAAAGAAAAGAAAGTAGGATTCTCAAAACTAATAGATTAGTAATATCACAAAAATCGGGGATAAATCTAATAAAAACTTAAACAATTGGACAAGGCTTAGCCATTCCTCGGTAACCAACCAAGCATTATAGCCTCCAGTCTAGTGCAGCATAACATCAACCTCATCACCATCGGCCATCCTCCATTTCCAACTATAAAGAATAAATTCAAAAATTAAACTTTTTTCTATAGATTATTGAACGTGCAAGAAACATGAAGAGGAAATGGGAGCAATTGTAAATGCCTTGGGAAAAGAAAAAGAAATCAATCAAATAACAATATAATATTGCATAATAGACTGATCTAATCTCGACAATGTAGTGAACGGTGCAGAATAAGAATGAGAAAAAACATCGGTTTAAAAAACTGAGCAAATCAATCAACTTTTCAACCTCGAATTTAGGGATGAAAACAGAGAAAATAAAGTCTAGAATCTTAACGACTTCAAATTCGTTGGCAATATTAATTCCCAACCCTTTTCCAAAAGATTGAAGAGTTTCCATAAATCCTCTAAATATCATAAATTCTCTAATGAGTTCCTCTGCAAATTGCATGTTCTCCATTCGTACAACTCAAATGAAATGAAAATTTATTGGTCTTGAAATTGATTATTTAAGATAAAAATTAGGAGTTAAATTGAATCAGGGGGAATTTAGGGAGTATTAATTACGGTTGATAAGAGGTTTTAATTTGTTTTTAAGGGTATAAATTTAATTTGTCTCTCCCCCTTTGAATTTTGGAATGAGAATAAAAAATGAGACATTTCATTTGATATTAAAATTTTCACTTTATAATGAAATCCATTGAAATCTGAACTGTAAAAATTCTTAAAAAGCTCGGTGTGCACATTTATGAATTCAAAATTCTCTGTGTCTTCCATCCTTTTTTTTCTATATACTCATTTTCAACTACACATTCTGATAAATACATTCCATTCAAACAATTTATTGATCGAGTTGATCCAAACAAAAATAGAGAAATTCTAGTAGGAGTGCGATATCGGTCGTGGCACGACAAACCTGCACTGCATTTGGGTGTAATTTTGGACTCGCTAGGATTGGACCAAACCCCAGAAAGAAATAATGAAAATAAGCATATACTTGTGTGCCAACTATTATAACTTTGCAAAAACACACTTCTTTGAAAAACTAAAATGCGCATGTTATACCTGTAGAAGACTCGGAATGATGGCTTAAGTCGATTATAAGCCTATTGGTTTGCGTATTATTAAGAATTAAACTAAATCTTACAACAACTATCTATTACCAAACCATATGATATATTCTTCTAGCTTTCCTTACCCTCTTGTTTTGCGAGTTATGAGGTATTGTTACACATTTCGAGGAGACGAGGATTCAGAGGATGTGTTTGCAGAGTCACCTCCAGCAGGATTCATTGTCGACCCGCTAGCAAGAGAACCATTCCCACCATTTTCATTTTGAGAAACAACTGGGATCTTCACAGCTGCTCTTTCCATTTCCTTCTCGAGTTCTTCTTCTTGGCGCAGTGCGGTGAACTGGCCGTCTAACGACCTTGCCGCTGCTAACCATATAAGAACAATCACGAGGAGTACACCTCCAAGATAGGGAGTTGAATTCGCAAGTGACCCGAAGGATAATATCATGAATTGTTGAATGAGAGCACCTCCTGACTTCCCCAAAGGATTGCAGACGACATCAATTGCTGCCTTCCCTTTAACCTGATCCAGCCATTTAAAAAAATTAGAATTGCTCAGAGTGATTTTGGATATAAGGTCAAGCATTCATTTAGCATCTAAAAGTGGAAGATCAGTTGTACAATGCAATCTAGCTTCTCCAAATCCCAAACTTGCGATCCGAAAATAGTTTAGAACTAACGTATTAAAACTAGGAACGAAAATCTATTGAGATGAAGTGATGCAGGGCCAGGCCCTGACGGTGTGCTGTGAAAACAGTGCGACCGCACATGGCCACATAATTATAGGGATGTCGTAGAATTGGTTATATATGTATTTATATTTTGTAAATTACAGAAATTTATTTTCTAATGGGATTTTTATGTCAAGTTGAAGGGTGCTCAAAATCTGAGGACGGGCTGTGAAGTGATGTATAATTACTAGGCAATTAAAGTATCGAACCTTGGTGTCCTCGTCCAAAGGAATGTAAGCCATTTCCTTGCATGGATCAAATAAGCTGTACTTCGCACTCTTACTGAAAATGTTCTGCATTGCTCCCACGTACACGGCTGCTAAAAGTGGAGTCATCCCAAACTTGGCAAGAGAAGGAGCAAAAGGGTCGCCGAACAAAATCAGGGAGAAGAAACCAACTCCTGTGAGAAGTAAGACTGTGGGTGTAATCTTTGCAGCCACACCCCAACCATATTTGTCAAAAATCCATTGGCTCAATATCATCATCGTGAAAGTTGCCATTCCAGTAGCAGTTGAGAAGTCGCCCATGAAGGATGAATATTCATTTGGTGTTGGAAACTACATAATTTAGGGGGCACAAGAATTAGAGACAGAAAAATCAAGAACGGGAGTCAAATAAGTGTATACTTGAAGGCCTAGTTTAATTTCACCTGAGCCTTAAGCTTTGATTTCCATGTAACTTCAACTAGATTAATGCTAATACCATATGCTACCACCAATGCGGCGAGATCCCTAATATATCTTGAAGACATTAAAAACTTTAAGCTCTCCATTGTTCCCATCCTCACCTTTTCCTGCCAGAGATAAACGCTACAGTTAAAATACAGGGGATGAACATCAGACAACTTCACTTCCTAAGAGTAGACCATTAAAGAAATTCAAAATCCTTAGCATTACTACAATTTTTCCGAATTAAGTGACACAATGAGATATAAGTATACACAAAATTCAGATTGTTGAAAACGAATCTGAGGTGAATTCAGAGACTTTAGTTTCATAAATGCAATTATATTGCAGCCATAAAATAAGTGTACAAAGCTAGCTAAAAATCATGGTTTCCAAATGTCTTCGTTTAGATACAAGATAAAGTCATTTGAATATAACAATAAAGCAAAAGGAGTCATTGGGCTGGTTACCTTCTTCTTCCTACTACGTGTGGGAAGAGGAACATTACGATTCACCCACCAATAAAGAGAACAGATAGCAACGCCCATCAACACCACAATACTCATCATTCCTTTCAGGGAGATAGCCCAACCATCAACGCCAGGACCTAGATTTTGTCTCAATTGAGAGAAATATTTAACAGTACGGCCGGAGAAAATAAGGGCAACATTTGCTCCAAGTCCGAAAAGAGGATAGAATCTTTTGGCTTCCTCAACAGTAGTTATCTGCAACATAATGCATTGAAAAATGGTTGATTAGCAATGTTTCTCCAAATCACATAATAATTTCACATAAATGCGTTTTGCAGGCAAAGGCAAAATAAACTTCCCAAAATGATTTTTTCTTTCTTCTTTTTTTTCTTATGATTATGAGAAGAACAACAATTACCAATGTGACAATAAAATAGCAATTTTCATTTATGGAAAATAGCATCACACAACTATGTGAAGTAAAATAACGATTTTCATTTCAGGTAAATAGCATTACACAACTAGTTAATATATAATTGGACTGCCAATGAGAATACAGAGTATCAAAACTTTTTTTCCCTGACAAAACAACTAGAATCCACACATTAGACTATACCGAGCAGACAACAATAAAAATATGAAAAACATAGATGTTTAAGCAACATAAACAAAAAATTCAATTGTAACAAAAATTATTGTTTGACTGATTCCGATTCAGCTCAACAGCATAGCATTTATATCCTAAGTTGGGAATCGCTGGAAGCTGAAACATAAGATAAAGAATAAGATATATACATTTACAGATGCTGATACTTCGGCAAGAATCAGAATATCGAGCCAGTTCTTTATCTATTTAAAGAACTTTGGATTACTACAAAAGGCAATGAACAAGACATATGACTGAAAACATATATACACATAGATGTAATAATGGGATGAGTCAATTACCTGATTGGCAAATCCCCAAAACAGCACAGAGATCACCACGCTTCCCCAAAGTTCAGCCATGACGTAGAACAAACAGAAACTCCAGATCCTCATAATTGCAAGTGGCCCAAGAAACCTTGGACCCAAAATATTCAGAAGTTTATCAGCAAGAGCTGTGGGGTGGAAATAGTGACTGAGAGGATACAACACAAATCCAAATGCACCAAAGAAGGCCATAAATGGCAAAATAACTGTGAAGAAAAGAGCCTCTTTTGACAGCACATCTGCCAATTTTGTATACAAAAGCATGAACCCAACAGCCATGGGCAAATTCACCCATGTTTTCAAGAAAGGTATAATTTCAGCGCTAGAGCCTTCAGCTGTTACCACCAACACATCCTTAGTGTCCCTAAGAATTGTATAATTGAAAAGAATACAAAAAAACATCATCCCAAGTGGTATAATTTTCTTAAGGGTCACAAGCTCAATACCCATAAACTTGGGTGACTCTTTCTCTCCATACACAGGCTGCTCATCACCTGATGCTGCAGCTGCCTCAGCCCTGCAGATAGGGAAATTTCTGTTCTTTTGGCCAATCAATTGGGGTTTTGTCACAAATCCTTGCAATTTTGAAAACCCATCAAGAGATAAAGAGGACCGATTATATGATTTTGGTTTTAATAAGGGATTCGAAGGGTTGAATCTATGCCTTAACCCCTGTGATGCTGGTGGATGTAACGCTCTGGTTCTGGGGTTTGAAGGTAAGGAAAGAAGCCCTCTTGTTTGTAAAACTGCTTGCATTTTTCTCTATAAACAAAAGTTCCTCAAGAAACTCGAAGATACTTTTTTTTATGAACTGAAAATTAGAGAAGGTTATAAGGTTGGGAGAAGGAGAAGAGGATGGTTCTGTTGCTCCCAAGAGGGCTGGGGAAGATAAAGATATACGAATATCTTTATATATCACTGGGAATTGAAACCCTGAATTGGCATTCTTGAGTACACAACAAAAATAAGGAAAAACAATAGTTTTTTTTTTTTTTTTTTTTTTGTGGAAAACAAAATACAGAGAGGAAAATCTTGGTGTCAGGGTTTTAACAGCAAAAATGATATTTTAACAAGGAAATTAAAAGAAATGCCCACTTTCATATCGTCATTTGTAAAAATGTTCAAAATTTGTTCAATGTTCATTTTACAATATTTTAGACCCAAATACACGTTAATAATTTATAATTCTACACTGAAGACAAAATGTGCACCTATCAAATCACAATAAAGGCTATATTTTTCATTGACACGCGTATAAATTATCGAGAACCACATTTCAAAATGTCAAGTACTTTATGAATTATAGAGAACTTTCATATTTTGAGCCACATTATTTTGGAAGAATGTATTCTGGAATAGTAGATCGATGGAAAGTGTGTGGTTGAAAAAGAAGAAAAAGTTATTGATGTGATAGAAATATTTTTTTATTAAAGAATATGTGGTTGAAAATAAGTAGAAGAATGAAAATGAAAATTTTAATGTGTACCAAACAGAGGTGAAATGAAATATGGTTCTAAATAAATAAAGTATCAAAATAAATATGGTTCAAATATCGATAACAACTTTTAAAATACTGATAACGTCATTTTAATATAGTTTTTCACGAAAGATATTTCTTCTTCTCGAAATTTATGACAAATTGAAAAAAAAAAAAAAAAAAAAAAAAAAAAAAAGCGTCATTTTTCATTAAGGATATAATAGACAATTTAGTACTAAATTTGACCGTTTTTGTAATAGTTATCAAAATTGGACACTTTTTAATTGACAAGCATGGAATTAATCATTTTTGTAAATTCCCCTATTTTAATTTAAATAGTGCGTATGGACAATTCTTAATGAAATAATAAAGAATGATTTTTTTTTTCTTGTTTATTAGTAAAGAATTAGACGAGTATCTTTTATCACTCAATTGCAAGGAAATTTGTGGTGAGGAAAGTAAGAAAGGGTAGCAATCAAGGCTGGATCTTGGAAGGTTTCAACTAAAAGTGCAAGAGAATCATGTGAAGAAAGTGCATCTCATGCCAACAATAGACGTGCAATGTTAACTATTGGGATATTTTTTGGGTTCTTTGGACTATTGTTTTAAAGTCAATTCAAAAATTGGGTCAAATATAAAGTTGAAAGTGATATTTATATTTTAGGTTCACTCTTTGAATTCTACAACTACCACCCCAACTTTTTCGATGGCGAACTAGAGAGGAAAGACATTTTTTGTTTTTGGAAAAATGACTTGCTCACGTGTTCTTTTGTTTTGTTGTTGGGATTTTCAATTCACCTTGTGATTTATTCTCTGAGCATTTTCATGTGGATGATCTAACACTCAAAACGCACGACAATGACGATCACACTCAAAATTATGTTACTACTTCTCCTATTTTTAGGAAAGAGGGCTACTCGTCGAAATATGCTTAAAGAAAAATAACATTTGATTTTAAAATATCTATCATTTTTTTGTAAAGCATTGCCCCCCCAATGTTTGGTTTTATACATATGCTTCTTCTTTCGTCACAAAGGAGGAGACACTTTTAATAAATAGAAATTTTAATATTGGTTTTTCAAATTTTATATTTTCGTGAGTTTAGAAATAGAATATAGATGTGAAACTGATTTTCTAGGGGCCAATATGAGTCATGTGTTACTAGTTGCTTCATTCGGATAATTTCTCATCTTAGTAGGAGCTTTCCGGAAAAAAAAAAATAGCTTAATAGCGACATTAGCGGTGCTTGATCGTGCTCTAGACCTATGGGACTAAGAATCACATTTCGGGGTCTTGCACTCACTCCCTTTACGACCAAAATCAGGTGTTATTCATAGAGCTGGGATGACCCACCTAGGTCAGCGGAGAATTTCATTATAGAGTGCCTTTAACTTGTAGCATCAAGATAGGCTAGTTTCGTTAGTATCTATTTATTTCCATTGTATCTTAATATCTTAGGAAGAACCTCAATTATAATGAGCTCATGCGCCAAAGAAAGGAGCAAAGATAGGCGTCACATAAGAAGAAATGAACATTTTAGAGCATCATAAGAAGATACATATATTTTACCAAACATATAATATATCATTGGAAGGCTAGTCGAATTTGGAGTTCAATGCACTTTACAAATCGCTATTCGGAGATCCCTACCCAAAAAAATGCTCATTCTTGCCCTAAATACATTACATTGAAGGGGAGACAATCTTGCCTTAGAACATTCGATAACACAAATTGGAATTTAGGGTTTGGAGAAAAAAGTTGAAGAACAATGATACAAACAGCTGCAATTTGGAGTTTTTGCTATGGGTTCATCACCAATCATCGTTTTCTTCTTCTTCTTTTTTTTTTTTTTCTAAGTTTTGTGATATCTTCTCAATTTATTATTTATTTTTTTTGTACGACTGTGTAATTCAATTAGAACTTTTAAAGACTTCGCAGGGATTTAATGTAAACTTTTTGAGATTATCTAAAAGTATTTGTGTATTCAATTCAGATTTTTTTAGACTTTTAAAAAGCCTTTAAAAGGTATTATGTATTCAATTAAAACTTTTTAAAAATCTCTATAAGTCTTGAGATATTTAAATTGTCAATGACTTTTAAAAACTTTTATAAAAGCCTTGAGTACTAATTTTTAAGCAAAAAATTCAAAAATAAAATCTTAAAATTTATCTTTCATTCATTCAAAGATTTTAGGAGACTTTAACAAGAAAACACATATTGTTTGTTACTTTCAATATTTCTCTTTCTGTTTTCCATTTTCCTTTTACTGATATTATAGTAATTATTAAAAAAAAAAATCTGCCAATTCTCTCTCTCTCTCTCTCTCTCTCTCTCTCTCTCTCTCCATTTTCTATGAAAAATTAAGGGGCCGTTCTCTTTGTGTTTCAATTTTTTGTTTTGAGTTTTGAATTCATTTTGTGTTTTGTGTTTTGAGTGTCTGTTTTGAAATTTCTAAAAATGCGTTCTTTTTGCTATTTTGAAAAACTGTTTTTGAAAACATAAAAATAAAAAACGCGTTTACTTTGAAGTTGAGAATTTTTTAAATAATATTTTATTCAAGAAATCCGATTATTCAATAAATTTTAATTGTTTAATGTTAATATAATATTAAATAACATATAAATTTTGAAATTAGTGAATCTTGAAATATTTTTTTCTAGATATGAAAAATACAACCTAAATTAAATTTGCCAAGACTTGTTTTTTTTCCTTGTACGTAACTTGTGACAAGAATTAACTAGTATCAAGTCACAATCAAACGTAATCAAGTTGGCAAAAAGGGGAGCAATAATCTCATATTGACATGTTAATAAATATTTTGAAATCAATCTTATCGAATTCATGTTAGTTTTCACAATTCTTGTCAAATCCAATTTTCACCGTCTAAACATCTAAAACCCATCCTTTAGCTGCCATGTCATATGTTACTATAATTGTAGGCATCCTCCTCTTTCTCAAGTCATGCTTGCTGTGAATAATGTAATGTAATGGATAAGATTACTTACTCCTTCCAAGTGATACATAATTTTAGACACAAACTTCTGTCAAATTACTTGATGGGAAACTTTTTAACTAAACTCAGTTCATCACTGCATCGATAAGATAGTCCAAAGCAAAAAAGAATTAGATGCCTGGGACACAGGTGTATCAAACCCAGTGCTACTCATGCAAAATGACTTCTCTACTATGGTAAAATCTAACAAGATATGTGTTAATTGACAATCAAAGTGTCAAAAATTAATCACTAACCAACATCAAGCTGATTGTTGCAAGAATTAGAGAAACTGTTATACAAAAAGGGACACGATTAAAGATCCTATACTTGGGAAGAACTTGGGAAAAGGCAAATGCACCAAAATTATGTAAAGACAATACTGAAGTTCAACTAGAACCAACACCAAAAAAAAAAACAGAATGGAAAATCACAGTTGCTAAAATCTCACTAATTCTTCTCTTCCTTTTCAGCCTCAGCAGCCCTCTTGGCCCTGAGTCCAACATGGCGCTTGTTAGTTCGTTCTAAACACAGCTTATCATATGCCTTATGACTTCATCTCTTCTGTGACCTTTACAAGCTCCACAGTTGGGTACAATTGGCATGTAAGAACCTTGGTCTCGAGTAGTTGTTGCCAACTCCTCTGGAGTAGAATCACCAGCCTGCAAGAGAAGCAGCAATCATGAAAAAGGAAATAAAGAATGTATAGCGATTTTCGACCACTGAAAATTAACATTACCTTGGATTTACGAGCCCGTATTGGGAAGACAACTAATTTGGCCTTGTAAGTCTTCAGTCTATTAACATTAGACTGAAAACCTTCAAGGGAAGAGTTCTTACAATGATGATCAACTGTAATTCCAGCAGTATTGGCAAATTTCTTATGGATACCTGCAGCCTGATCAAAACACAGACCAGATAGTTAATTAAACTCATCAAAGGTTAAGTTTTAGCACATAAAAAAAGCACTTCAAATGATGATGGCATGATGCTATTATTAGAAGCAGGGAACTCACAGCTAAGCTTACCAGAATAAAAAATTAAATCAAGTTTAAACAGAAAGCTAGGTAGCATAAGCATATTCGATACAGTGCACTTCAGACATAGATTTTGAACTCTCATGTGCACATAAAGTTCTTTCAAAAAACCAAGGAAACAGAAAAAAGTCATCCAATTTTGCAATTTTGCTTCACCCCAATTAATTCAAATCCATCAATTCTGA